>JAHWFP010027988.1:0-17974 GCA_023313725.1 Lithobius niger
ATAATTAATATAATAATTTATTAATTTATGTACTCATTTCCATAACAGAACTGACGCCACGGGGTGCCTTACTCCAAACTGGAAATCCCACTCCTGGATAAAACAAGGTTAAATAAATGAAATTAGCTGTAAATATAAGTAATAAACGAATAACACAATGAAGCCAACATTATGAAAATCTTAGGAATAGGATGACAAGTGAGCAGGAATAATGATAAAAAATACTCCTGACTTATCCTAATGTTGCCTCCATTGTATTTCTTCCTTTATTACTAATATGTACAACTAAGGTAATTTCTTCATAAAATTGTGTTTCCCCAGAACTCCAACAGAGTGCGCCATATTGCTAACTGTTACTTATTTTTGAGTCTATTGCACCAAACTGCGGTATTTCGCCACAATTATCTTGTAAAAAAAAAATCCTTTTTTCACGACTGTGCCACTGTCTTTATATTTACGTATATTTTGCATATATTTTAGACCAACTTCAAAATTAGGCCGTAAATAATAAACTTTAAGTTTTTAAATAAATTTTTACAAAAAGCCTTCTGAAAATTAACGAGTATTGCACCAGCTACGTTGCCACTATTACGGATTTATTAAGAAGGTGCATCTTTTGTACATAAAGAAGCAGAAAGAGTACAAAATATTGTTTCGAAAGCCAAATTGCCATGCAGACAGTAACGAATTTTGTTCTGAAATATAGTAATTTTATCTGTAAAAAAACTTTCAACGATTTTGTTGGCAACAAGGAAATAGGCCGACAGTTATTCATGCTCGATTCAAGTTCTTTTTTTTTTGTTTTGTTTTCTTTTTAAATTGGTCAGACCATTTCAAATTTGAGTCTCTATGTCACGTTTCTCAGTTTCTGTAGTTTTGTTAACGAGTTAAGAAATAACTGAATCTATACACACGCTAGTGTGTCGCGCCAAGTTAGGCAACAATCATCACAACAAACATCACATCAATTCAATTGTCGAGGTTGTAAACCATTGTAGCGCGACGCCATAGCGAAAGTGTCTTATATCTTGAAGCATAGTTGGGCACATTTCAGGTACTTGGGAAAAATAATAATGCGGTACAAAAGATTAAATCGTGTTGAAATCGAGCAATGACCCACCTGACAAAAATTAACTCGTGTCGGAATGCCAGCTAAGCTGCTTTCAATGCAAGATCTGACGCTCAATAATGTTGTAAATGTGTTAGCTAGCTAATTCGCTCATCCCATGTTAAATACCATAGGGTGATTATTCATCGATACCGAGATAACGGGAAGGCTTCCAGCTATGAAATTGGACGAATGGGTGCAGTACAATACGAACTGTGTACCTTTAATGGTTTGGAGCATAGGGGCGTAACGGGGATGGCGTGGGAGGGCGCGTAAGTACGAAAATGTTGTTATAACCATTGTTAGTATTGTCGGCAACGTCTCGCATTAGACGGCCAAAGTTCGGACAATGAGAACGTGATACTGACGTGCGTGCCTAGACAGTAGACACACACTAGTGTATCACGATAAAACTAAACAACGTTGCAAAGAAATTCTATTCACGTCCAATTCACGAAAAATAAACCAACTGTAAAAACAAATCAAAATAAACAAAGACAAAAACTGGTAAAGAGGCCACCAAGTTGAGAGTGGTTCGGCCCTCCAAAGGAGTGATATCAACTCACCAAAACTAACTAAATAAAACAAATCACAAAAAAATTAAAACCAAACCAAAAACCTATAAAGAGGTGACTAAGTTGAGATGGTTCGGCCTATTGTAGGGAAATAATTAATGGCTTAATTAATATTCATAACAGAAACAATACAATTAATTAATTGAATGCATAACTGCATAATATCATACATTTATTAAATGCATGAGCCGAGTACTTATTCGGATAGATCAAAACGACTCCAGATAGCAATTATAATTGGGAGTCCTTCTTCAAAGACGACCGAGAGGCGGCAAGATCATTTGACACTGAACAAGTGTAATTACACCTATTGTTAGAGTTTAAAAGATGGCATTACCAGCTGACATTATTTACGACAGTTTCGTAGAAGCTAAATGACTTTCTAGAAGTAGATGTAATTACGATAAGATCGTCGCTCATGATCGATCACTACGTGGAATAACAATAAGTCCCTCCCACACGGGATGGCGGCATTTACCTTAAAAGTGCCGCGTACGGGGAACAATTAATGAACCCGAACGCAACAATAGAATGATTGACAGGTGGAGAGGTCCCAATTGATGATAAGGGCCCAAGCTGTCCAAATGTTACTATATTTAGCATTTCAATAATAAATCAATACTACAATGGATTGATCATGGCCGATAACGCTACAGTATTTAAGCTGAACCTCGGAATGCGTGATATCATCCGATCACCAGCAGCTTAACAGTCGTTAACAAGTTCACGCCAGTCAAATTCCGAAGGCCGCAATCCTGGAGTACGCAAGGCAGATTTCCGTGCCGGGTTAGCGACGAGGCTTCCGCCGCCCAGCCGACCCGTGGGCCCATGGCCGCACTCAAGCTTCAATCAATGAGCTAAGTATTCCGATTGATTAGCGATAGCTAATTGTGTTATGCTTAACTAGTACCAAGCCGTACGCTACTAAATTAACCCGAGATTCCTTTAGTTAATATAGAGAATATCATAATGATTAGGTTTACCGCTCGACTTAATCCCTAATGCCATTCGTTAGACTCATTGCCGATAATTGTAATCATACAATCAAATCATAATAATCTGTCACTGATTTAATTGGCCATATGTGGGGTCAATATTGTGTACAGCGGAGTGTTGATTAAAGGCCCAGTATAATTGGATGTTTGCTTATTATTTAGCCTACCTATTTTATACTTGATTAGTGTTTTATACAATTGTTTGCCCTTATGCCATCCTAGACGATAATGTTTATTCTAGTCAAATGGTCACTGGAATAGAACATTACACTATAGGCAAAAGGTAGTAGCAAATAACATCTAGGAAACCTAAAGTTTACATGAGGTTACACCTGGCACTTGTCAGGCCAATTTTGGAATATGGTGTCGATCTTTGGATGCCGTACCTCAAAAAACATATGAAAGCACTAGAGCGGATACAAAGAAGGTTCACAAAAAGGGTACAGGGCCTTTATAATTTAACATACACTGCACGGTTAGTACATCTTCGTATCCCATCACTCAAATGGCGCTTTCTACGTGGAAGCATGATCACTACATTCAAAATTATAAAACTACAGTTTGGAGGGCCAACACTCGGATCCATGATTCAACTCAGCAGTACGACACATACCCGAGATCATAACTACAAAATTCAACACTCCCTTAAATTCCACACATGGTCCTTACATACCTTCTTTAATCGAACTGTGAACCTATGGAACAGTCTACCTGCTGAAGTCGTCAATGCAGCCTCAGTGAACTCTTTTAAAAATAAACTAGACGATTATATTATCAACCAAACTAATTTGTCATACGAGTTTGACTGATTGCTTTTTACCTAGGCTACTTGTTGAGGGTTGACAGAAATTAATTCCCATAGTTTTCGAAATGTTAGGTCTATTTATTTATTGATTTGCTTATTTATTTTTTGGCATGTTGCTTTATATTTCTGAAATGTTATTTTTATATAATCCATGTATATTTATTGTGGTATATCGCTATTTGCTGTTATTATTATTGTTATTTGTATACTGTTATTTATTATTTTTCTCTTTATTTCCAATTTCATGTAATGCCTGTAAAGGTGATTTGAAATATTAAATTAAAGTTAAAGTTAAAGTTAAATTGTTGAAAACCAATTTCTTGTTGCCGTGGCACTTTATAGTACACATCTGCACGGTAGTGGAGTTGAGTCAATACACAATTTAAAAAAAAAAAGGAGTGATATCATATAAAAAACCAAAACTGGTAAAAGGGCCGCCAAGAAGGGCCGCTTTAATCTGGCTATTCAATTTCCTGTAATCAACTACTGCCCTCCATGTCCCGTCTGGTTTTTTATTGAGCTACATAATCGCTCCCCACTCGCTTGTGCATCTTTCTATTTTATCATCTTCAAGTATTTCGTGGACCTTCCATTTTTAACCTCATTGTCGGTGAATTCCTGTAACATTTCCCTGCATGTGGTACTGGTTTGTCATGAAATTCTATTTTATGTTCCCTTACATGTGTTCGACCTGCTTTGCCAGGGAAGATGGCTTTGTGTTTATCGATTAGATTTTCTAGCTCGTTTGCCTGATCACTATCCAGTACGTTGAATGGTTCAACCTTTCCGTTTTCTGTTGCCATCCTCCACAGCAGATTCAGTTTTGGTCGCTGTTTTCTTCACTTTGAAGTTTGGTGCTGAAGAAAAAGTCTTTTTTTCCCTACTTTGCCTGGAAAATATACCTGTCCATTTGTTAAGTCGAGTATCACTTCTGTGGTTCGAATAAAATCCATCCCCAGGATGCAGTAGTCTGCCAAGGTTTCAAATACAGCGATTTTCATTTTGTAGTGTCTCCCTTCTATCATCATGTTTAGAGTTGCTTCGCCTATCAGCGTCATGGTAGACAGGCCATCAGCTAGTTGTGCTGGTGTGCCCTCATAAGGTTTCATTTTGTCTTCTTAGCCAATTGCCTTCAGCCAACCAATCGAAATTTTTCTTTGTCGACCCAGAGTTAATTATTCCTCCAAATGAAGTCGATCCGACTTTCAGTAATATACGTGTTGCCCCACTGTCATTTGTTGATGCGAAAGCCTGATTTTTGATCACATAATCCCGCAATGTGTCGTGTGTTCCACAGTTGTGACACGCTACAGCACTCGTCCATGGTTTCCATTTTTCTTTATTTCCTCAAAAATCTTTGCTTCCCGCTTCTTGCTCCGTACTTCATCAATTTCTGTTTGTTCATACGTATGTTCGTTATTAACTGGTGGCCTGTCATTGACTTGTTGCTTTCCTTGTTCGCAGTTGTCCCTCACGTTTGTTTGTTCTTTCTTTTCATCAGGCAGTCGCATGCTAGAATGCTCACGGCTGCATTGTGTATTCATTGCTTTCTTAACTTGTGGGAATGGTTGCCAAATTCTTAGTTTTCTTATTGCTTCATGCAATTCGTTGTAGTTTGAAGGTGCATTCCTGGCTAATGTTTCCCTCGTGCAATCTGTTATCCGTTCAACGATGAAATCAACTTGATCAGCTTCGTTCAGTTTGTATTTCAATTGATCATACTTCACTTTTACTGCTGTAGCAAATTTTATTGGAGGTTGGTCTCGTCTTTGCCAGAATTTCGACAATTCCGTCAAAATCTGTTGGTCACTCTTTTGCTTCCAGAAATCTTTCTTCAAATTTGATTTCACTTCTTCCCATGTTTCATAATTGCTCCCGAATGCTCTGTACCACACTCTGTAGTCACCCATCAGTGTCGATTTTAGAATGTTGTCGAGTCTCGTACCCTTTATATCTCTTTCCGAAATATATATTTCAGGCTTTTCTAACCAGTCGACCATGTTGGTTTCATTATACACATTGTCTAATATTCATTGGCGTTGTATGGTGGATGTGCATACATGTGTTGGTTAACACATTCCCTTACGTTTGTTCCAGTGTTGCAACCTTGCCTTTAGTGTTGCAACCTTGCCTTTAGTGTTGCAACCTTGCTTTTAGTGTTGCAACCTTGCCGTTAGTGTTAGTCTCTGGCCTGTTCTCGTTTGTAGCGTTTGTGCTGGCTTTCTCCTTCTCTTTGCTCGTTTGTTACTATCTGTAAAATACTAACCTCTAGTATGTGCTAAAATAGTTTTCGATTTGCTTTCCTACCCAAAACTTTTAAACGCCCTAAACGTTTAAAACCTTTCTTACACTTGCAATGCAATGAGGTTGGGGTTTGGCGAAGCTTCAAGAACAGATGGCGGCGTTCTTCGCTTTGGAAGTGACGGCGTCGGCTCATCCATCGCCGATCGCTCATCGCTCTGCGGCAGTAGTGGCGCCATCTACCGGCGCCGGAAGGAACTTTTCTGGTGATGCAGGAAAAGGCCGTTCAGGTGGGACAGAGTTGGCGTTGCCCGGGTTGGAGGTATATGAGACTGTCGGCACGGGGTTTGTGTCTACACAGCAGCCGGTCGAAGGACCAAGGGTGTCTGTGAGGGGTGGTGTTGCAAGTGGAAAACAAGTGTTCCGGAACTGAATGGAAATCCCACAAAAACTCGGAGTTTGGATGCAAACAGGGAGTTAGCCACTGGTGGCCCTTCCCATGTGAAGGGACAAAACCCTCGTTCGGGGCATTGTAATCGCCATAACACCCCGAACGGTAGTTCCTCGTCGTCAGTAGGAGGCTGGTGATTCACCCAAGAGGCAAAAGAGGAGCACAAACATGGGAGCAAGAAGCATCAGAGCTCGTCACATCGCAGCGATTCGCATCGTGTCACACCGGCTGAGTGCGGGTCGTCTACAGCGTCTGGCCAGGCTACGGGGAGTCGTTATCAGGTCATCGCTCGTCGCCTTGCGTTCCGTCGTTCTCTTCGCTACAAGAGGAAGATTCTCAGGTTCCTTGTAAAGTTCGAAAAGTGGTGTTTGGTCGTAGTGAGGACGACTTTGACGATGGGGTTTGGCGAAGCCGCAAAGAAACGGACATTTTTGAAGAAGGACCGGACTTTGGCCCCTGGGAAGATTTTTCTGCGGCTGTGTATAGAAATTTGAGAGATTCCGGCTACTGTCGTCAATTTGTTCCCCCTGAAATTGACCCGGAGGACCCCGGAGGAGCCGTTAGTCAATGCAGGAGGCCCGCAAATTGTTTCCATTCACATTCCGCAGTCTGAGGTGGCCTTCCGTCAGCTCTTGAATGCCGCAGCCCAGACCAGGAAGTCATGTAAGCAGGTGCACTCGAAGAAGGATCCTCCGCCGCATGATCCCAAGCTGCGTAATATGTACTTCAAATCAGTCGGGCGGGGTGCGCCTAATAAGAAGAGATACGAAACTTTCGATGCGGCGGAATTTGTGAAGCTTGCCCAGCCGTTTGAGGCGAATTCGGCTCCGAAGATGCCTGTCTCGGTGTCAATCCCGACGTCTTTTTATGAAGAGGACAAAGCGATTTTGCGCCATGCAATTTGTGCCAATTCTCACGCGGAGAGTGAGTTGTCGGCTTCGGCGGTGGTGGTAAAGAAGTTGGTGGCCTCGTGACCCGAGCTAGCTGAGGATCCGGCTGTCAAGGATTTTTGTATTCTCACGAAACATGGTTTTGCCTTTCAAAAAGATGGCTTCTCTTGGGCACACAGGCTGCTTTTGAATATGGTCTTTCGCCGGAGGGATGCGGTTTTGCAGACGGTGGTGGACACCTCGGCTGATGTGGTGATGCAGTTTCGGTTGCTGCCTATCCACAGGTCGGAAGACTTGTTTGATGCGAAGTTGCTGACGTTGGCCCCAAACCTCCATGAAAAGTCGAAGCCACCTCCAACTCAGAAGTCGAGTTTTTGGAAGACGAGGAAGTGGACTGGTTTGTCAGTGGCTCTTCCGGGTGTTTCGGAGGACAAGAAACTGGCTCGACCGAAACAACGGGACAGTATGAGCCAATCGGTCCAATCGCAGGACAAGAAGGATCGCCCTAGGTCGCCCTTTCCTGTGCCGGCCCCTGCCCAGGGCAGAAGCAAGCCTCGGGGATTCCCCATGCGTGGACGAAGTAGGATCAGGGGACGCTTCCGAAGGGGACGTTACTGACGTGTTCCCCCCTCACTATCCTCCGCTTCACCGCAGGTGGGGGGAAGGATTCAGCGGCATGCTGCAGATTGGAGGGGAGGTGCCTTACCGATGACGTGTTCACTCGCTCCATTGTAGAGAAAGGCTATTCGCCACCATTTGTCACAAGGCCAGCAACGACGCAGGAGCCTCCCCTCTGGATCGTCAAGCGGCCTTTCGATCAGAAGTTGCACTCAAAAGAGGATGTTCTTTTGGAAAAAGGTGCGATAGAGTGCCGTCAGGGACAAAAGGATTTTGGAGCCCTGCTCGTGTCATCGGCAAGAAGGGTGGCGGAAACAGGTCGATCTTCAAGATGCGCGAGCTGAATCAACACCTGGAGAAGGCTCACTTCAAGATGGAGACGATCCTGGCGGTCAGAGAGGCGTTGCAACGGGGCGACTTCATGGTAGCAATCGATCTCGAAGATGCCTACTTGCATGTGCCCCTTCATCCAGCGATACAGTACCATCCAGTACAGTGTTCTACCATTCGGCATCGCAACTGGGCCCCACGTCTTCACGCCAGTGTTGCGCCCGGTGCTGGGGTACCTTCATCGGTTGGACATTTGTGCGCATGCTTACATCGACGACTGGCTTATTCGTCACCAATCAAGGGACATTCTGGGGCGTCAGACTGCCAGGTGCCTTCGGGTGTTCAAGGCGTTGGGACTACGAGTGGAAGTGGAGAAGTCCAGGTTAACCCCTAGCCAGCGATTTGTGTTTCTCAGGGGTTTTCTTCGACACGGTTCGCTTCACTGTGCGTCCTTCGCTAGAAAGGGTCGAAAAACTGGGGGCCAGGATGAGCAAGCTCAGTCAGGAGACCGACATTCTTGCAGTGGATTTAGCATCGGTGATAGGTCTGATAGACTCTTGTGCCAAGCTCGTTCCATTTGGGGAGTGGAAGGTGCATCCGATGCACTGGTTCCGGAATGTGGAGTGGCAGCCCCGGATGTCTTGGATGGATGTGGTGTTCCTGGAGAACCTGCCCCTGGACACAGTCAGGTGGTGGGGGAATGCGCAGCACTTGTTGTTGGGAGTCCCAATTCAAGACCCGCCGGCAGATGGCCTTCTATTCACGGACGCGTCCACTACAGGCTGGGGAGCTCACTACGGATCTCGTCGGGTAGCAGGTGTGTGGTCAGCCCAGGAGAGCCGTTGTCACATCAATGTTCTGGAGGTGAGGGCGATTCGCAATGCGGTTCTGGTATGAAGGAGGACCTAGCGGGGAAGACGATTGTGGTCATGTCGGACAACACCACAGCCGTGGCTCACATTAGGAAGGGCAGGGGGACTCGCTCTTTGTCTACGATGGAGGAAACGTCAGCGCTGCTTCGGCTTTGCGAGTCCCTGCCGTTGTCTTTGCAACCTCATCACATCGCAGGAAGGTTGGTGGGTGGAGTGGAAACTGGACCTATCTCTTTGCCAGGCCCCGTTTTAGATGTGGGGGAAACCTTGGCTGGACCTCTTCGCCACTCGCTTCAACACTCAGCTTCCATCCTTCGTTTCACCATTCCCGGATTCGACAGCGTGGGCGACGGACGCCTTCTCTCTGGATTGGATAGGTCTGTCGGCTTACCTTTTCCCTCCATTTTCACTACTACAAGCGTGTCTGAACAAGATCCGCAGGTCTCCGGGCGAGTACATCTTAGTTGTACCACTGTGGCCGGCAGCGTCGTGGTAACCGGATCTGGTGGAGTTGGCGAAAGAGGGTCCGGTGAGACTGCCCCCGTCAGATACCATCCTGACTCAGCACAACGGCTCGACAGTCCACTCGTCACCGTCGATTCTTCATCTTCATGGGTGGAGACTCTAACCCGGATCCTTCGACGGTGGGGTTTTTCGCCTGAAGTTATTGAGAGAATGCTGGGCTGCCTGCGGTCGTCGTTGAGAAAGAACTAAGAGGCAAGGTGGAAGGTGTTGTTCTACTGGTGCAGGGGGAAGGATGTAGATCCAATCTGTCCGTCGGCTGCGGATTTGTCATCTTTTCTTGAGGAGCGGTTCTCAAAGGGGTTGACTCCGAGTGCGATCAAAGGATACAGGTCGGTGATCAACTCTGTCGTAGAAAACAGGCAGTTAGTGTTCAGTGAGTACGTCGCCCGTTTGTTGAGAGGTTTCGTGAACGCAAGACCGAGAGTGAAACAGCTGCTCCCAAAATGGAACCTGCCCCTAGTGCTGTCGAGTTTGGAACAGGCACCGTATGAACCACTATGTTCTGCATCTCTGTTGCTGCTTTCCCAAAAGACGTTCTTTCTGGTGGCCCTGGCAACGGCGGCTCGGCAGAGCGAGCTTGCGGCGTTGACAAGGGACAAGGGCAATATTCGGTTTGCTTGAGACTGGTCATCCGTTGTGATTGCATTTCCGCCCGAGTTCCGTGCGAAAAATCAACAGGCAGATGCTCCCCCCCACCCCTCCAAGCCGTTGGAAACAAAGGCGCTGAAGCCGCGGGCGCACCCGGAGGGTCGGAATGGACAGTGCCCGGTCCGGGCCCTTCGCTATTTCCTGGAGAGGACTGACCGCCCTGGAGGAATTCGGCCAGCCCGGGCTCCGTTGTTTATGCAGTGGGACCAGAAGACAGGGGGGGGGGGGTGTCCTGCCCCAACCGTTGTCATCCGCGAAAGTGGGAAGATGGATTTGCCAAGTCATCAGGCAGGCTTATGAACAAGGTCCGGATCATCCGGATCTGCCTAGTAACGTACACACCCACGAACTGAGAGCGCTGGCGGCGTCTTGGGCCTTCGCGTCATGGACGCCTTTGGACGATGTCGCGGCAGCCTGTTCATGCACCAACAAGAGCACGTTCATCTCACACTATCTGCGCGATGTTGGTTCTCGAGATGTCAGCGGCCTGCGACGGCCTCACGTGGCAACAGGGAGTGTCGTTGTGATGTGAGGTGACAGAAGTGTGCACACTGGTGAAACGGTGACAAGACGCAAGGCAGTGTCTTCAATGTCGCCATGCCCACTGGAACTTTCCTTAAATGGGGGAGAGAAAGTGGGGTGAATTGAAGTGGAGTTTTGTGCTATGATTGACGCTGGAAGGGTGCTCCACGAAGTGACATTGCATTCTGACGAGATCCCAACCGAACACAACGCAGTGTTCCAAGGTTGGGCCATAAGAACTTAATCCGAGTGGAATAAAGGCGAAGAATGCATCGTGTGCACAGCAGAGAGTACACAGTGGAAAGGTGGACTGCGTCATTGCCGCCAAGCACGCTGGAGCAGTGATGTGGACAGTCCGGTACCAGGGATCAACCCGATGGACAGCTGAGAAGGTGGGTACAGACCATGGTTGACATGATATGATGTCTGTCTGTGTTCTGTAAAGTAAGGTTGAGTGCAATGCAACGAGGCTACAGGGTTCGTGCTGTCCCGCCGTCCTATAGGATAAATTCAGCACATACTAGAGGTTAGTATTTTACAGATAGTAATAAACAACAATTTTAACTAGATTAAAATTAGTTTTTACTATCCTAAAATACTTACCTCTAGTAGGACCCGCCCAGCTTCCCCGCTTCGCAGAACCCTGGTGTTTGAGTAGTGGGTGTCTGGAAAACGAAAGTGAGGATTGCAGGCTGGTGCTTCATTGTTAAAGGCTTCCTAGTGGCAAGCAGGCTAACCTCATTGCATTGCAAGTGTAAGAAAGGTTTTAAACGTTTAGGGGTTGAAAAGTTTCGGGTAGGAAAAAAAATCGAAAACTATTTTAGCACATACTAGAGGTAAGTATTTTAGGATAGTAAAAACTAATTTTAATCTAGTTAAAATTATCGTTTCTTCGCGTACAGTGTTCCTGTTTTGCGCAGTTGTATTGTTTCTCTCCCATGCGTTCTACTTGACGATCTTACTCCAATCCAAGCTTTCACGATACTCGGTGTCACATTTTTCCTTATCCGCACCACATTCATTGCACTTGTTTTTTTTTCCCCACGTACTTGTTCTTACCGCATTTCCACATTGCTGAGTGTTAAGTGTAATATCATGTTGCAATCTAATGCTTGTTCTCGCTGTACGCCTATCGTAAAATGCATCCTGTCTCTTGCTACATTCATCACATTTGCACACTGTGTGTGAATTTGTGGTTCCTGTTTTCGACAACTTACTGTCTCCTATCTCCTTGGTTAGAGTTACATTTGTGTTATTTGGGTACACTCCTGACCTAGCTAATTCTTCACGCATGTTTCTTTATGTTCGTTCTTACCTATTTTTATTTATTTTGTTTTCTCTAATTTTGTCTTTTCTTCCATCATCGACCTGAAAAATATCATGTATATCAGAATTTTCACGCCTAGCTGTACATGTATTACCCTAGCTAGCCTAGCACTGCTTGCCTGTCCAATACTAGTAGCGAGAAATTGTTTTTCACTCCCTTGCTTGTTTGTGCTGAATGCTGTTGTTTTCTTGCAGCTTCGTGTTTCTGCATTCTCAATATTTCTATTGCAGTCAGTCTTATGTTCATCTTTCTTTGCAAGCCTTCAATTTCTAGTCTCATGATTTTTTCTTTTTTGTTTCGGTAATATATTCGCTGTTCAGCAGCTCGTCGATTCTCTCGTCGTCTGCATTTGTTTGGGCTTTCTTTTCATTATCGGCACTTTCACTTGTTTGCGTCAAATTTTGGCATTCACCATCTACCACAATGTTTGCATTTGTTTGTTGCATTTCCGCTCTGTTCTTGTCTGGCGTAGATTCTTTCGTATTTGACACATTGTTGCTTTTGTGATTTCTTTGTTTCCTTAATTCGCTTAATTTCCTACGTATTTCGTCACACTTGTCTTTAGGTGTTGAGCTCTTGTCAGCTTACTTGGTGTCGAATCTGTCAAATCGTCTCCCATTCTGGTTAATTCGGGTAGTCCGTTAATACTTGACATGTCGTATGGGTGATCTCGTCGCACAAGCTATAAATCCTGGCTCGACAAGTCCTCACCATGTTTCCTACTGCCTTGTGTGTTGTCACGTTCTTCTTGAGGCTCCATTCTTATATTTAAATGTTCGTAGTTTTCGATTTCACTCAGTGGTTCTTTTCCGGCTGTGTGGTCAATCTTCTTACTTGTTCGCTTCCTTTTTTTTGTTAACTCGTGGTGTCAAATTTTTCCATCGTTGTTGTTCTTCCGAGTCCCTGTTCGTTCACCATCTTTTGTTGTGTAGTCAGACGCAGCAAAACTCAAATCGGGTTTCTCAAGTTTTCTTCTGTTTATTTAAGTTTTGGTCGTCTTACAGGGATGGATGGCTGGAATCAGAACTGATCTGCCCAGATTATTCCACTGCAGCAGTAAGTCTGCTGACCATCGCGTCGCCATTGCGTTTGTCATTCTCCCTTGTTTCTGCCGGGTATTATATCAAGGCCCACTGAGACAGAAGTGACCCGCGCACCCTGACAGCTTTAACAAATTTCCAAAAAAGATCTAATGCAAAGTGTCATTCACAAAAGATTATTACTGTGCGGTGGCGCCAACTTAGACCAAAACATTGTAAACACACTGGTGCACTTGTTGCGCAACACATTAGTTCGTTCACGTCTTAGTTCAAAGTTAAAATTGGTGGGTGGTACACCCTTGCGTGATCCAGAATGTTTGGAAATCGCGACTTAATCCAGACCATGCAGCAAAACTCCCGAACATCAGAAACTGAGCATCATTTCTTGACTGTTCACTCTTCCGCAATTCTAGACCCACGAAAAATTCTACGAAGGAAACAACATTGCACTTTCACAAATCGAGCAGGCCCACGAGGATCCAAGGGGTACGATGCAAGTAGGAAAAACACAAGCGAGCCAATCACTTTGCACAGGGCAATGCTCCCCTCCCATTCAACAAGCTTGCGAGGCGTCGGACAAACCCAAGCCGCTCACCATGACTGGAAGAGGTGCAGATTCCAATTTTCTCCTAAAAGCCAACATCCTGTACCTCCTTCCAAGCAAACGCAGCAAACCAAGTCAGTCCATGTTCAACATTTATACTGCCGTCCCGCAAAAGACACACCATAACAGTTACAGGATCAGAGTGTCCGACCATTCATAGTCGCACACTTCCAAAAATGGTGTGTTTGCTTCTCTGAGCAGCCATACATAGTCTTTCTTCCAGTCAGGCGGCTTAGAGGAGTCCTCCTCGGTCTGGAAGTTCCTGTGATTCGTCTTGACCGTTGTCTTCGTCACGGTTGTTGTCGTCAACTTCTTCCTGGACACCCTCCTGACCCTCAGCTTTCTCATCGCCGGTCTGTAGTTCCATGCAGTTTCCCTGCTGTGGCTCTTCATCCTCCTTACACTGTTTGTCACCAGGCTCGTCTTCGTTATCCGCTGGGCCACAACGATCCATCGTTCGAGGATGAAAATAGGGTTCCATGTCCGCAATGTTGATTGTTTGAACATCGGAGGTATCATTGGTCGTAACAACTTGATATGTGACTGCAGATTTCTTCCTCATGACCTGATAAGAGGCTTTGCACTTGGCAGCTAGCTTCGCAATGAAACCTGCTTGTGCAGCCGACCTGGGGTGGTTCTTAATTTTGACAAGCTGACGTTCTTCGAATTCCGCCAGTTTGTGATGTTTGTCATACGCTCTCTTAGCATTCCTGGCCACTTCCGCAAGGTTGGTACGGACCAGATCGTGAGTCTCTTCCATGACTGCACGATTCCGTTCAGTGTACAGTCAGAGTCGACTGATTTGCTGGTAGACTCAAGATTTGAAGTGCATTCTATGCCAGAGATAGAATGGCGTTTCTCCCGTATTCGCGTGTGGTGCTGTTCTCATGGCATACTGCTGTGCAGGTAGCAATGGACCGATGAGTCTGATTCTCATGCTCTAACACCCTGAGACAGGCTTTCATGGTGCGATTCACACGTTCTGTGGAATTTGCTTGTGGATGGGAGGCCGTAGTTCTGTTGTGGTGGATTCCCGAGACCTGTAGCATCGCCTCAAACATCTTCCTCATGAACGAAGCTCCATTGTCCGAGACGACGTAGTCAGGTTGACCGTTGTCAGCCACCACCACTGCCTGCAAGAACTTTGTAGCCGCAGTCTTTGCAGTTGTGAAGCGTGTTGGAACCAGCCAGATGAACTTGGTGTAATAATCTACCATGCAAAGGATGTACTTGTTCCTCACATAAGCTTCTGTAATGGCCTAGCGAAATCAATTCCGATCATGTGCATTGGCACACCGCGCACGATCTCACGTACTTGACAGTGTCAGCGAAAAGTCTTGGCCAGTAAGCGACCTGACGCAGTCTTGCCAAAGTCTTGTAAATTCCTAAATGGCCAGCCTGCCGATGATCATGGCAGCTGTGCAGGTATGTGTGTCGGAGAGACTTGGGAACATAGAAATGGAAATTGCCATCGATCCTGCCTCTGTCCGGGATGTTGGGATCTTTGAAGTAGAGCAGACCTTCTTTGTCAAAAGTATACCTCTCCATGACTCTGAGCAGGAAGTTGCGCTTCTCTCTGCCGGCGGCGTGACCCGGCTTGAAAAGCGCTTTGCCGATCGCAATTTCTTGGTCTTTTCTCTGTTCTGCTTTTAGTTGTGTCGTCTCTCAGATAGAACATTGGAGTTCTTGTCCCGTCGTTGGGTAGCTGTAGTCCTGGAAGCGACTGTAGAAAGTGCATATCTGCTGGCAGATTCCTGGAGAGAGCATCCGCAACAACGTTCTGCTTGCCAGACCTGTGAACAACCGTGAAGTTTGATGGCCCAGAGAGCAGTGCGGCCTGAACTCTTGTTGTTAGACAGAACTCACTTGAGTGCTTTGTTGTCTGTGATTAGCAGAAAGTGTGCTCCCTCGACGTAGTGTCTCCATTTTTCCACGGCTCCAATCGCAGCGAGAGCCTCTTTCTCGAAAGCCATCCAAGCTTTCTCACTATCCTTTAGAGTTCTACCTAAGAACTCGATCACTGTGCATTGACCCTCGTGCTGCTGCAAACCGAGACCTTGTTCCAAAGCATCAGTCTCGATGATAAATTCCTTTGAAAAATAGCTTTCAAGTTCAATAGTTTATCCTTCAAAGCTTTAAACGTGATTTCATGTTCTTCCGTCCAGTGGAGAGAATCATCTCTATTGGTAAGGTTGTAAAGTGGTGCTGCAGTTTCCGCAAAGGATCTTATAAATTTTCTGAAAAAATGGCAAATCCAAGAAACTCTTGTATCTTCCTCCTGTTGGTATGACTAGGTAGTTCAAGGAAGCGCACTGTTCTCTAGTCAGCTCAAGCCCCTTCGCTGAAATTTTGAGTCCAAAGACTGACACTTCTGGCATACAGAAATGGCACTTCCTCTTCTTGAGAGTGAAGTTATGCTGCTTCAGTGCAGAAAAAATCTTCTTCAAGGAATGAAATGTTCTAAGAACGTACGGGTTGCCACGATGCACACTGTACAGATGAGTGGACCTAAGGCTTTCTCCATCGCTCGCTGGAAGGCAGCGCTAGAAGTCTTGAGCCTGAAAGGTACCACCTTCCACTTAAACATTCCTCGATGGCAGACAAAGGTGGTATAGTCTTGCGAGGCCTTATCTAACGGAATTTGATGGAAGCCTTGCTACCCATCTATGATGGAGATATACTTCACTCCGGCGAGGAAGTTAAAGACCTCATCCGACCTAGTCATCAGGTAGCCATCCGTCTTGATTTGAGAGACAAGCTTCCCGTAGTCCATAACAGGACGATAACCTCCACCATTTTTTTTGCTTAAAAAAGAAAGGAGAGCCCCACTCACTGATGGTTGGCTCAATCCGATCACTTGTCAACAACTCATCCACCATCTTGTCAATCTCTTTGCGCACATGCGAATTCGCTCGATAGATTCTCTGAGCTTGCGGCTTTGGAACGTCGTGAAACTCTTATCTTGAGGGGATGACAATCAGTGCGACCACGTTTTCCCGGGAACATGTCTTTGTGCTTCTCCAGGAACTCTTGAAGATATTCGAACTGACTGTCAGTCATGCTGTTGAACTCTTCAGTCCCTCTGACCGTTTCGACTCTCCACATGGGATTGCCTTGCAGTGTATGCGGGTCTGCACCGCACTGTGACAGTGGAAACACAAAATCTTCGGTCGTGAAAAATTGCCTCCAAAATTGCGGTCCCTGTTCGGGCGCCAAAATTGTGATGTCCCCTGGTGCCTGGATCTGGGACATAGCGAATTGAGAGGTCAGAGATGCAGATGGTTGATTTATAACAAGATTTACTCAGATTAAGTTACAACCATGAAACAAGCACATGTGAAAGCCACGTTTCCTCATCTGGTTGTGCACAAGTAGCAGCCTGGGGGCTTCTACTGAGAGACGGGATCTGGCTGCAGGCAAGCCAAGGAGGGCCAGGTCAGTGTTAAGGCAACGGCTTAGGGGAAGGCCACCATGACAATTGGGTTGCAACCCTACTGGTTAATAACATGCTGTCGTTCTTTAAGGTATGTTCTTGCAAGACAGTAGTTTTTGTTACTACATCCCGGAACCAATTACCCATTTAAGCCTTGTTTGATCCAAAATTTGTGATCACATGGACTGCCAGATCTTAAGGTTTAGATCTTAAGGTTTAGGTTTAACTGTAAAGACTGTTACAGTTTGCCAGTCAGCATCATCCGCGAACAAATTTCAGAAGTTTTCTTCTGGGTTGAGAATGCTGCAAATACTCGTCTTGGAGCCTGAACAAACTACATACTGTCAATGTTCGAGCAGATTCCTCTCATGAACCCAGTTACAGAACTAAACCAGATACTGTGGAATAACATACTGAGTCGAACTGAGTTGCTTGTACAGCGTATATGTAAGATCTGGTTTACCGGGACGGTCAAAGGAGAAAAATTATTATTAAATTGTTAAATTAAAAAAATCTACAGATAATCTACAGTTTTTTGAAGATTTTTCAGACAATCTGCAGATAATCTTCAAAGTCTACAAATAATCTGCAGACTAAATCAAGGACTGCAGATAATCTGCAGTTTTTATGAAGGCAATGTCCCAAGTCTGCAGATAATCTGCAGTTTCTTACTATCTGCAAATTACTTACCTTCAGTATTCATGCTAAATTCGCTTAATTTGGCTTTTCCCATGCTCAACAAATTTTTTTTCAAAATTTGACTTTAACGTTAGTTGCATGTTTTCACCGCCAGGCGCGCTGCGCAGTATCACTGCTGCAGCCACCTGCCTCCGTGGGAAAACCCCATACGCTTTTGAGTACGCGTCGAGGTGAGATCGAGCGTGTGGTTTTTTCCCCATCTAACAATGGCAGAAAAAGATAATAATGAACAAGAAGTAGTGGAAACAGGAGATGAAGAAGTGGATAATGTGAATGAAGTGTTAAGAGACG
>JAHWFP010027988.1:22974-52409 GCA_023313725.1 Lithobius niger
AGCTGGTCCTCTGTGTCCCTAATCTTTCCAGCTGAGTTTAGGGCAAAGAACCAGAAGCCAGACAAAGCACCATCCCCAGTGATTATACAGGCGATAGGCCTAGGAATGCCAAAAGGGAGCAAAGAAAATCTTCAATGCCCCATAAGAGCACTGAGACATTATCTAGATAGAACAAGTGACTGGACAAGAACAGGTACAAGTGTGAAAGAGAAAACTCCCCTATTCTTAGACATCGACAAGTGGACAGGAAAAGTAAGTCCCAAGCAGGTGACACCTTTCAAGCTGGGCAATTGGATTTGCCAGGTGATCAGAAGGGCGTACGAGACAAGCCCGGATCATGAAGACGTTCCGACAAAAGTAAGAGCACATGAACTGAGGGCACTATCGGCTTCATGGGCTTACGGCAGGGGCACACCACTAGACGAGGTAGTGGCCGCGTGTAAGTGGAAAAACAAGAACACTTTCATAAAACACTACCTTAGGGACACGAGTGGAGAGAGTGGAGCAGATGTGGTGGCCCAACATGTGGTTGCTAGAACGAAGAGGTTCCGGTAGACAACAAGGATGTACATAGGAACAAGGAGAAAATGTGGTTGGCCAAGGAGGACCAACACAGTTAAAGAGGAAGGAGGTGAGTAATGTCATAATGCATAATATAGAATAAGTAGGCTTAGTGTTACAAAAAAAAAAAAAAATCAATAATAATACTAGAAAGGTAGGGAATGAGTATACCCACCACCGTACCGACAAAGTCAGCATGAATACTAAAGGTAAGTAATTTGCAGATAGTAAGAAACTAGAATTTTAACTTGTTAAAATTGGTTTTTACCATAAAATTACTTACCTTCAGTATAACCCGCCCGCCTCCCCGCTAAAGAACAAGAAAGGTTCAAAGCGAATGGGGTTTTCCCACGGAGGCAGGCGGCTGCAGCAGTGATACTGCGCAGCGCGCCTGGCGGTGAAAACATGCAACTAACGTTGAAGTCAAATGTTGAAAAAATTTTTGTTGAGCATGGGAAAAGCCAAATTAAGCGAATTTAGCGTGAATACTGAAGGTAAGTAATTTTATGATAGTAAAAACCAATTTTAACAAGTTAAAATTCTAGTTTTATGAGGGGAATTTTTCTAAGTCCGAAGTCTGCAGATAATCTGCAGTTTTGTTAAGGTAATCTTCAGCTCTGCATATTTACTACAGATTAAGAATCCAAAAATTTTTCTAAGTCAAAAATTTTTAAGTGATCATTTTAAATAGAGCAATTATTTATAAAACCTTTGGACTTTGGTCCAACCTTTATTCTAAGTTTAAAAGACAAAATGAACATTTAGGGACCATTTTTTTTAGCTAAATATCCAATTCTGACCCCGAAAAGTTAGGGCCTATTTTTCGAAATTGTTGGAAAACACCTTCAAAAAAATTTCAACTTTTGTTCAAAAATAATAAGAAAAACAACACTTTCAGAATCAGAAGTCGGACCGAAATTCAGTTGTATTTTTTTGTTGCACACCTTTTAGTTAAAAAAAAAAAGATGCTGAGTTCAAAATGTAATATCTCTCCTGGACTGCCAATTTGAGTTACCCAGATTTGAATAGTCCAGTCCGTGCACTTAAAACTACAGAAAACTTAGTTTTCATGTTTTAATTTTAAAAAGTGTGGAATAAAACAAAAATTGCAGCTAGCCTATATTATACATATATGGTTGAACACACATTTACAATTTTATATTTAATGCAATAATTCAGATTTTATTTCTAAACAGCAACATATTTAATGTGTCACATATACCTCAGCATGCAACTTTTTCAAAAGAGGAAGAAACACTGAAAGTGGAACCTTATGGGGAGGATTTTAATTTACGTTACATCAAACTGTAGATTATCTGCAGATTATTTAGTTTCAATTTTGAAGGTGAAACTGATATTTAGCCATACTAAAGGTTAAATTATTACTGTTAAAGGGTCATTTTAAATAATCAATTGCTAATAATACTATGAAAGGAGATGAACTTTTTTTATAACCCTAATGACTAACTGTAATTTACGAATCTACGTAATGTATGTATAAACCCATAATGAATAGAAAATAAAACTTATAAGTATATAAGGCTAATCAAAAGCACCAATACTTGTAAGCAAAGTGTTTAGGGATTATTGTATGAATGTAAGTATTGCAGTTTGCGTTATATATCATCGTATGTGAAAATTAAATATGCATGTTAGTATAAATTGAAGGAGCAAGAGATTAAAGAGATAAAATTGATTTTTTATGGATTTTTTTTAACTTTTCAGTTTGCAGAAAAACTGCAGATTATCTTCAAAACTATGCCAATTTACGTCAACAAATCTGCAGATAATGTGAAGTTTCATCTGTAGATTTTATACAGATTTTTCATACAAACTGCAGAAAATCTGCAGATTATCTGCAGATTTTTTTAGCTAGATTTTTTTTTTATGTAAGGTCTGGTTTACCGGGACGGTCAAAGGAGAAAAATTATTAAATTGCACATTAACATAGGTAACTTTAGGTCAGTTATTGACACAAGAAGAAACATTTTTGATTAATGGAATGGACTAGTGCATCCTTATGGCTCTTGCCCCGACGACGTGATCTGCATTAACAATGCTTTTCAAGCTAGGTTGGACAAGAGCCTTCCATGACCTATCTGCATTCAGTATTTTTATTTGTGTGCGAGTTTGTGTATTTAAAACTGTCATCATCCTATATTATAACCAGTTTTGATCTTTGAACACACACAAATAGAAATTCAGGAATTTGTGTAGTTACTATACGAAGTTTTTCGTAAAATGGTATAGCCAAGAAATTGCAATGCATACCTAAAACTTTGCAATTCCAGAACTAGCCTGGTTGATTTCTGTTTTTGTTGCCAAACCGAAAACATACATTACCTCATTTTCCTTATAGCAGTTCCTTCCGTTGAAGGGCTCAATCCCCTAGAAGAGAAGTTGGCTTGCCTGCCATACTCACAGCTCCGATCTACTAACCTCTACACACCTCTATATACAGCGTCGCCCGGCGCTGGGCTTCATTCTTTCTTCCACACTAGGTCTACCTTGGCGACCGAGAGGGGAGGCCGGGCGGGCCGTGGCATGTTTTCCGCAACAAAAACAGAAATCAACTAGACTAATCCTGGTATTTCAAAGTTTTTATTGCCGTCGAAAACAGGAATTACCTGATTTTCCTTATAGCAGACCTCGTCCCGTGGGGATGTCAAAGTGCTGGAGCCCCTTCTGCGAGCAGGCTGCCTCGGAGTCTTATCACCCCATGAATCGGTTATTATTGATGCTCAAGCTGGATGAAAAGGTCGAAACTGGTGAATTGTATGGGAGAGCATAATGTATAACCGTATTCAGGGCAAGGTAATGAAAAAAGTGTAAAGGCATGAGGCCTAAAATCCTGAAGATTGGTTAGAAGAATCGGCACCAAAAATAAAAAACTCGTGACTCTTTTTTTCTTTACTTACTCTTATTTTCACAACTTCAACTTTGAAAATTCATATCTCCATGGAAAATGGACAAAATCGACTCCCGTTTGCACTGGTTGATAGACCTGAACTTTATCTTCCATCCTGTGAAAACAGAACCTGAAAATTCACCATACTTTGTTCTCTACGGCAGTTTGAAAAAATACTCAAACTAAGCGCCGCCGCACGCAATTCACGTCGCCGTTTTCCAAAACAAACTTGTAAACATTTATTTGTATTTCGAATTTATTTCCAGGCATAAAGCCGACTATCTTAGTGTTGTTGTAGGAGGGGCCGCCAATCGGCACTCAATTCGACGTTTTTATATTACTAAGGTGACGATTTTAGCAACCATGAAAACTTCGACTGCACTATTGTTTTTATTTGCGGCTGCGATAATACACATTAATTTTAATGCGTTCTAGCATTTAAACACAAGCTGGTTTATTTTAATCTTTTGCCTAGGCTTTTATAAAAGCAATATTTAACGTAATTTATTTCCATGGACTCTACCTTGTTCAAAAATGGCAAACACAACTATTTTTATTTTTTCCGGACATTCAGTGTTTATCTTGTATTTTGTTTCAGGGCTCCGACAATAGTAACCTCATCCGAATGTACAGTAATAGCCTTTCCTTCAATTAAAAACAGTTTATTTAATTTTGAGCAACAAACTCCCTCCTCCCCCCTTCCTTCAATAGTTGCGATGCAGAACATCGTAGTTTCATTAAAAAAATGTATAGGCCTATTTTGATGTTGTTATGAGTTCCAAACTCAATGCACTATTCAAGCCAAGGCCTCTAAAAACCCAAGAGTCGGCAATTCCCTTTGCTCTTCAAGCTCCTACAATTCCCTTCCAACCAAAAGACAGTATTCAATTTCCCCTCCACTCAGAGATCGAAGCTACCCTGCCCGTCCGTGCTTTCACGCCCACTTCCGGTATTGACAGCCTTGCTGGTCTGAGATAGTCTTTCCTCCTCCAGAGGTCCCTCTACCCCCCCCCCCCCCCCCCCCCCCCCCCCGAAATCGCCGATTGTGCGGTCCGGAACATTGAGACGGTGGCGTCGGCTCGGCTTCAGTGTCTGGAATCCTTAATGCCGGGTCCGGAAGAGATGTTGTTAGACGAGGAATCGGAGATTCGGTGGAGGAACCCGCGTCGGTAGTTGTGTCGACAGACGGAACGGGTTGCTGAAGGGATGAGTCATCGCTGGTTCCTGGTAGAATTGACACGGAGGTTGTGGATGCCGAAATTTGAGGGGAACAATGTCCGTGCGGACATCGGGTGTGCGATTGGGCACAATAATCTTCTTTCAAAAGAGGAGAACGAGGAAAAGGAGATAACTTGACAACTGTCTACAGTTTCTTCTTGAGGAGCATGTTCCAGGCACCGAGGACGAGGCCTGGTCCTGTATGCGTCCAATGTCTGACAAAAAAAGTTGCATTAGCAGAGCGGAGGAAACAGATCGTGTCAGACTGGCAGTCTACCATTCGTTGGATAATTATGAGCGATTCCGCCGAATCTCGTAGCTTTCTGTGAGATGCCCACAGGGTGTCTAGTTCTTGTTGGAAGTCACGAAGAAGAGCGTCGAAGGACGGTAAGTTGATAGAGAAGTATGCCTCGTCCTCGGCCGACAATTGGAGGCCGCGTAGGAGAGAAGTCCGAATAACCTCCAGGCTTGGTAGCTGCGGAGTCCCGGTTGGAACTGGGCGAGAGGAAGTCGAACTAGTTGATGAACTGTGGGGTGCAGATTGGAACGGATGCTCGATGTTGGAGAGAGATCGTGGTCTGTTCTTCATCAGGAGTCCTGTTGTTGCCTTGAGTCGCTATCGGGATACCGATGACGGTGACCGGGAACCGTTAGGGGCTGTCAGGGAAAGAGAGCCTTGTGGAGGTGATGACGAGGAGCGTGGAGCGTGACGAGGCCTTCAGGCGAGGAGCGTGACGAGGCCTTCATAGTGGACTACGATATTGAGATTTGGTTAAAAACTCGAGGTTATTTCCAGAGAAATGCTTAACGTAAAAAAGTGGTAAAGGTTTCAAATGAAAGATCATGCTCTCCTAATCCTGTGAAAAATCGTAAAATTCCAAACAAAGAAAAATCTAAAGTTCAGAAGTTGATGAAAAAGCCCAATTTTACCTGGGGGAGGTCAAAATTGGTTTCTATTGCCTAAAGAAAATATAACTACCTGTAAATTTTTATTGCATTCAGTTCCTGAGTGCTGTTTACCCTGGAGGATTTTTAATTCTCTCGATACGCCCAGCTCACTCGCCCATCTGCGCATGTGCAATGTGCGCAGACCCTCCATAAATAGGGCTACGGCGAAAGCCAGCCATCTACTTTTCCTCTCGATATGTCAGTCATGAGGTGACTCAAGAGGGGAGGTTGGGTGGGTATTTACAGGTAGTGTATATTTTCTTTAGGCAATAGAAACCAATTTTGACCTCCCCCCAGGTAAAATTGGGCTTTCTAGTTGCCAGTTAGAAAATATCCACTACCTGTAAATTTTTATTGCATTTACAGTTGACTTCGTCAGTATAGGTGGCGAGCACCATCATGATGGGTTCCCAAGGGCGTGAGCTGGGTTCCGGAAATGGTGTAGGAGACAGGAGAACTGTCACACCATTTCGTACAGGTTGTGTCGCGAGGACAACTGCAGTGGGGATGAAATTACAGGCCAAAGGCTTGGTGAGAACAATGGGTGAATTTAGAGAAAAAAAAAGTGTAGTTAACATGAAGAGGGAGATGCTTACCTTCTTTGTGTTTTCTGGAGTGTTGGTGGTTTATTTCCAGTCTGAACATTTTCAGGTTTACTAAGCTAATGACGATTGCATGTGCCACAGGTGAAATATATAAGGGGCTTCGTGATTGATGAGAACGTTAGTAAGAGCAGTATCATAGGCAACTACGGTACGGTATGTGCAATTTCCCAGCATGAAGTTCAAGGGTTTCCTTTCCCGTGCACAATCATAGGATTGTAGAAAATTCGTGCCGAATAAGTGAAGTTTACCGGAAAAAAAAATTTCATTACAATTTTGTTTTGGTGAGGCCAGATTGAACAGGTTTAGAAGTGATTCATGTGGAAGGAGTATGGGAATGTACGATCACAGTGAATTTCATGGAATGGCGGAAAACATGTGAGGGTCCATTCCGGCCAAAAGGATGTCAGAGTAATCAGAAGGTGAAGTTATTAGGGTCTAGCCGTAAAGGAGAATGAGTATTCTTTTGTCCTGGATCTGCAGTAAATGCATGGAAGTTGGCGGGTGCGATTTAAGGAGAGCTTTTTCATCTCGCTTTTGCAAGGTTGGAAATACGGTGCATTATCCCACTGCCAGATTTGGCGAGCAACATATTGTTCACATGGCATAGCCTGGTTGGCACGAATCCATTCTTGTGCAATGGAGCAATGTTCCTGGCGCATGAGTTCAGGAAGTCTAGGTGGTTGAAATGTGGTTTCAGTTTGAGTTGGAGTCTTTATAATGACTGAGCCCATTTGGTATTGAAGAGGAATAGAGTTCGAAGTTTGAGTTGCGTGGTGAGTCTTGACTACCTTGGGTTTCACCAGGGGTTGAGGACGGTGGATTTTAAAAACGGGTTGTCGAGTAGAATTGGGAAGGGGAGAAAGTCTTTGAAACTTGGCATCAGCCAATTCAACCCTGCGTCGGAGGTGGTTGTTACTTGCAGTCCAGTTAGAGATGTTGAGTTTGTATGCTGTGAGTATTTTTTCGGCGTTGGCGAGCTTGCTTTCAAGGTTGTGAATGTAATTCGAGACGGGTGCACAATTTTTCTTCAGCCTAGACAGTTCTTTGGTGTTAAGGTCCAGACGGTGGCAAATGGATTTCGGTAGGGTTGAACTATTGCTGTAAGTGAGGCAGTCAGTCGACTTGGCTGGGGTGGAGTCAAGTCCGAAGGAGGAGTTTCGGTCTTCAATTGGTTGAGTTTCAGCAGGTTCAGGTTGGGTGATCGCAGCACATATTTCAGTTGCAGGGAGTGATGCGGGAGTTACGGTAGCTGTGGGTTTTGTTGGAAGAGTTTCAGGGGTAATAGCAAGTTTCCCTGAAGATGGGTGGGATCCGGTGGATGAAGAAGAGACGGTGTCAACGTTTGTAGTTGTGTAGGCCATTGCACGGTTACGGGCTCTCTTTTCTTTCATTTGGGTAGAGCGGATTCTTGCAGCACGATTTTTGACGCAGATGAGTGGCCAGGCGTCAGCTGAGATAGAAAGGCAAATTTCGCATGGGTCCATACTGACAAGCGGTATGAGGGTCATACCAAGAGCGTCTGGAAACAATCGCCGCACAGGTGCAGGTATCCGGGGATCTGACAAGTTCAGGGTTCCATCCACGGATTAGTATTATAGATTTTCCACCACGAACTTTGGGTGCCATGACGGTAAGAGCAGGTTGTGGAGTAGAACAAGCGATGACAAAAAAAAAAGTACGAATCGAGGAAAATCGCGACTGTCGCGAGCGGCGGCGGGAAAAAGTTGTGCAGTGATTGGTCGAGACGGTTTAGGGTTGGTTGGAGTCAAGGGTCTGAGTGGTGGTGAGGATGAGTTAGGTAAGTGTTGATTGATCGTGAGGAGGAGCCGTCAGGTGCGGGCGTCCAACAGAGAAGTGGTTGTGTGTTGGGGCAGGATTTCCCATGAAGAAAAGAGTGTTTCAATGAAGAAAAGCAGGCTTCCAATGGATGAAGGTTGAATAGCATGTGTCGAAGTGTGAGGTGGCGGTTAGTGAGTTGGTCGGTAACCACTGTAGATAAGTCGTTGGGGCGGGCCACAATGAGAACGTGTGGTGTTAAAATTTATCGGTGCGGAAGGCATCTAACGGAAGATTATTGGTGCACGGATTTACGACGTGAGTTAATGGGGTGGTTCGACGAGTGATTGATCAATGTGGGCGAACTTCCGACACAAGTTCATCTGTGTAAAATGTTTTGGGGTTCATTAATGAAAATTGTACGTGAATGACAGGGAGAGAGCTTGTTCCATTCAATGATGTGAAGGTTTGTAGCAAGTGAATGAAGAAGGCTTTCCTTGTTAATGGTGAGAGGAGAATTCGTGGGGGGGGGGGGGGCCTCCATAGTTGTTCCAGGATGGATAGGAAGTCTTAATGTTATAGATGGGGTGCCAGGGAAGGAGTTAGGTCTCTGAACGGGTATCAGATTCATGAAGGTGGAAGTTGCGCAGAGTGTGCATGGTCGCGGCGACGTGTAAGCAGTGGCTGGATGCATGGTGAATCAGTTGAAGCCGTTAAAATGGTGAAGGATACCAGAGAGATAAGAGGTGAGGAGTGTAAGCAGACGATTCATTAATATTATTTTATTATTCTTCTTAATCGGATGGTTGGAGACCACAGTTACCAGTTGATTTGAAGACGGAAATGGTGTGGACCTGGATGTCAAAAGGTGGGATCAATAGGTTGATGAGAATGGAGTCATGGTTTCCATTCCCCTGAAGGTTTGTGTTGCGGGAGAGGGAGTCCGATGTATGTATCGGGGTTAAGTTTGGCATGAGTGGTAAGTGAATCCGATAGTCCGTGGTTCTGGATTCAGCAAAGAGGATGAAATCCATGATGAACAAGGTCCGAAGCGCTGGTTAGGGTTTAAGTCGTGGAGGCCGTGAACAGTATTGCGAGGGCGAGTATTCACCAAGAATTCCAGATCAGGAGGAGTAGAGCTGGCTGGTGAAAGCTTGGCCGGGGATCGGAGTCGTGTCATCAGTTTAGGTGATGTACCGAGGACGAAGGCTGCAGGTAGAAGACCTAGAACGAAAGTCTTGGAAGGGGCGAAGGTGACAGGCGTTCAACGAAGGATTCGTTGTTGTGGGTTGTCTTCAATACTTCCAAGTATGCGAGAAGCGCAGGAGGCGAGGCCGGGGGTTAACAGGTGATCGTCAGGACGAGCTTCATGGAGAGGCGATATAGTTGGGTTGTCCAAAAGAGCGAAGACGAAGGCGAAAGTGCGAAAGCGATGGCAAAGGCGAAGGTGCGAAGGCGAAGGTGAGGCTTGAACGAGAGGGCGAAAGAAGAAAGAGTGGAAGATGTTGACCAGTCTTTGATAAGGGGTAAGCAAGATGAAGCTGATGCTATCAGGAGCCATTCCAGTGGACGATGTCGTCACAGCGATGTGAAGACCTTCGACTTAACTCATGGATGCAGCAGTCGATTGAAGTGGGGTCAGTTGGTTTTGTATGAAGGGTCCCCAGGCGATCCAGTGACGGTCCTAGGCGAAGCGAAGGATGAGACGAAGGATGAAAGGAGTTGGCGAACTCACTGCAAGAAGTGGAGTGGGGACTGCTGTAGGCGACTCCGCATCGGGAATAGATGATGGAGGCTGAAGGTAAGAGGTGAAGAGAGGTCACCACGGTCGGAACATAGAGCAGTGGAATCAGGAATGAATTGATGTCACAGCACCCGGTTGTCCCAGGCGATCGCCCATCCAAGCACAATTGGGCCCGATGCTGTGTTATTTCGGTGATCGGACGAGAACCGGTGTCTTCAGCATGGTATGGCCGTGGACTGTAGGCTTCAATGAGTAGCATGTCATACGACGAAAGACAAAAGCGAAGGCAAGCGAAGGAACGAACAGACGAAGGAGTGAACAGACGATGTTGAGGTCTTCTAGAAGAGGGACCTTCGTTGAGCTTGATCATCTTCATAGGGAAGCATCTTCTTGAAGGCGAAGGCGAAAGACGAAGTCAATGGAGACAGGGTAACAGCGTGCGTCGCAGACAGGTGCTGGAGGAAAAGAAATGGCTGGCTTTCGCCGTAGCCCTATTTATGGAGGGTCTGCGCACATTGCACATGCGCAGATGGGCGAGTGAGCTGGGCGTATCGAGAGAATTAAAAATCCTCCAGGGTAAACAGCACTCAGGAACTGAATGCAATAAAAATTTACAGGTAGTGGATATTTTCTAACTGGCAACTAGAAACATGGTTAAAAATTGAAAGCTGCCATCAGAGCGGTACCATGGTTAGGTTACAATCCATGTTGGTAAGCGAAATAGCCTGTTCCTGGATAAAGCTTATAGTTTGGAATGAAGGTTTACAATTTTAACAAAATTTCATGCTACATGAAATGAAAATGTTATACTGTTGAAACACGGAAACGGTAACCCACAAAAAAAAAGTGCTGGCTGTTAATAAAAAAATAAATAAAAAATTTTGATTACTGCCATAAAACGACTTGTTAATTTGTTTTTAAACCCAGTATCCGACAAAAACCACATTACTTTTCTTAACGATTAAAAAAAAAAATACTTCGAATTGCCACGAAATGCCATCCTTGGTCTCATAGATGAGATGCTCAGAGGCTTAAACTATTCCTTCGTCTAGGTTTCATTAACATGCACAACGAAAAAAATTATCAAAACACTCATATTTGCAACCAGGAAAAAAACCTTCATTGGGAATGGGATTTTTTGTTGAGGGGGAGGGGGGGAATGCGCGTCATTTTAATTCTGGTGCAGGGGTATAAAAAAAATTCCTGGCTATGACCCTGCCGACGATTCGGAGGAACGTTGTGAGACCCGTTTTAAGTTTTGACGACGAGTCTTAGCATGTCGACGAAGGATGACCTTCCACTCATCTTCGGTTATTTTGGCGCCCGTGCTGCACTTACGTGTATACCAATCACAGGTTCGGTGAAATTGGCAACATGGATGTGGGTCCAGATGAAATTTATCACTCACGAATTCCAAGCAGGAGCATCTCACTGGATCCGGGGAGGGTAGAATGTGATTGTCCACAAGGGCAGAGGGTCTTGGTCACTGTCTTTCGCGGGTGAGGCGGTCGAGTCATCTTGATGAGGAGACGCCATAATGAAAGCTGGAACTGAAGTGAGACAGACCGTGTTACAGGAAAAAACCGTTAGAAAGCGCACGAATTCTCGCGGACGCCTGACAGTGACACGGAGAAGCTTCCAGGTGTCCTTGGGGACCGGTGGCTGTAGAGGATCAGACTTGGCCGGCATCCCAACCGGAATCGGTGTCCAGGTTCACTAGGTTAGGGTAGGACGGTTTACGGAGTCCAATCCTGGTTCCTGGTGGCCTTAACCCCCCCCCTTGTTTTTTGATGTCCCTGCTGGGCTAGCCAGTCAGAAGACAGAGGAAATCCGCAAACTGGGCGTGGAGGATGGAGGCTGAAGTGACTGAAGGGAAAGACTAGTGTGAGGATTTTGAAAATCTTAAGTAATAGTCTACTTTGGTTTTTTTCATATTGATATGATTTACGCAAACCAAAATTGCAGCACACATTCCCAATCAGAAGTTGCACTACAGGCGAATTTTCGGTGATATCACCAGTAAAGTTACTTGTGAGTCTGTCACCTTCCTCAGGGCACTAAATTACTACTTCAGATTCCAAAAAACTTTCACATGACGTCCATTTTGCAGACAGTCGTTATATACACTATTTGAAAAATCCTGTGCTTCTCAGTTGTCACTGGATGCGTCAGTTGTCATCCTAGTGGGCCTTAGTAGCCAGTTATTCCATTTTGCATTGAGGTGAGTCGACAGATCTGGGGTGATTAGTTGCCACTTGAGGATATGCTGGCTCCTTAGTATTCATGAGGCACACCTCCATTTTGAAAATGTTGGATTGAGATGGTTTCAACAGCTCGGAGGTGTGCTTCATTGCTAGTATTTGCCTTCAACAAAATGCTTGTATTTAGCAAATCTGTCTGGTGATATAATTTGTGCATTGTAATGCTGTTTCTACGGTCATTGCTTGTTGTAGCTAAGTAGTGTTCAATGAGACGTGTGCGAACTCGCCTTTTTTGTTTTCCCTATGTATACACTGGCACAGTGTTTACAGGGCACAGTATAAACAACATTTTTGGTGTGAAGGATCGCTGGTGGAAGCAGCTCCACTGGGGATAGAGAGGGATCAGGAGAGGGGAGGGGGATTGGGGTGGTTCAAAAGAGATGATTGTCGAGGTTTGACTTTGGATCTGGTGGCGTACTTACGCCTGTGTGGGGAGTGGAGGGGGTGCTTTGGGGGAGGATTATCAGGCATGTTTGAAGATCCTGCTGGTGCTGGATATGTCACTATGGGTTCGGGAGATGAATTGGAAGCTCAATTTCAGGTGAGTGTCTTTTAAGTTTCTTTTGTACCATCTTTTTCAGGTTAGGAGGATTCGCCATGTAGCATTGAATGTCGGCTTTGGCAAGTGCCATTTGTATCTTCTCGTTAGCTCCTGCGATGTAAGGAATTACTTCCATTGGTCGGTCGGAGGAGGATTTCGGTTTTCATGATTCGGGTTTCCATTTTTTGCTTCTTTTGATAGCCTCATTGATGAGCTTAGCGGGAAACCCAAGTTTAAGGTATTTTTCTTTCTCTCGTTGGTAGTGAGGCTCCGCTGACAGTGGGTCAAAGGACCTGTGACGTACACGCAGCATTTTCCAGTAGAGGACGGCCCGACGATGTCTTTTGGGGTGTCCAGAATTGTAGTGGATTCCACGATCAGTTTGGCTGGGTTTCTTAAAGGGATCCCAGCGGATGTTGCCAGTTGTGGTTCGGGAGATGGAGATGTCCAAGAATGGAAGCGCTCCATTGACTTCTTTTTCACAAGCGAACGAGAGATCTTCAGTCCAAGAATTTAGGGTACGGTCCAGGGCTTCTAGCATCACCGGTTTGGAGGCTGTGAATACATCGTCTATGTACCTCTTCCAGATTTTAAGGGTGAGCTACATGTTCATCCAGAAATTGTAAAACATGTTGTTGTTGTAAATTGTTTCTCTTGAATACTCAGGAGCCAGCATATCCTCAAGTGGCTAAACTAGTCACTCCAGATCTGTAGACTCGCCTCAATGCAAAATGGACTAACTAGCTACTAAGGCCCACTAGGATGACAAGTGACGCATCCAGTGACAACTGAGAAGCACAGGATTTTCAAATACTGTATTAACGACTGTCTGCAAAATGGACGACATGTGAAAGTTTTTTGTAATCTGAAGTAGTAATTTAGTGGCCTGAGGAGTGAAAGTTTTTGTAATCTGAAGTAGTAATTTAGTGGCCTGAGGAAGGTGACGAACTCACAAGTAACTTTACTGGTGATATCACCGAAAATTCGCCTGTAGTGTAACTTCTTACTGGGAAGTTGTGCTGCAATTTTGGTTTGCGTAAATCATAACAATATGATTGTATGTAATAGTGTGAGAATCTTTGACACTTAAGACCAGAACGTGCAGATGGTGCTGGAGAGGAGCTTGAGTTATTTGTGAGAAGATGAAGGAACAGATCATTCTGTAGTCGTTTACTGCCAAAGATGGGTAGGAGAGAATCTGCTAGACGAGGGTGGAGACTGCGTGATGGTTCTGAGAGCATCGAAACAGACGCTGGAGCAGCATCTGTCTTGAGAAGGATGCTTGCGTGGTGTGAATGACCAAGGTAACTGGAAGAAAATGGAGTCCTGAAGCTTGTAGAATCAGGAGTCTTGTCAGAGGAGAAGTTTCGACGAGAAAGAGGAGGCCGATGGTGAAGCTTGCTGTAAAGAAGAGGGCTGGAAGAGTTGAAGCAGACATGTAGAGTAAACCTGGCGGATGCAGATGATGGAGTCTTGAGACCGATCGTCCCGTCTGGTTGTGTTGGTGCCCGTCGCCACGAAAGGAGACAACTTACAGATGTCTGACGTTTCTTCTTTTGATTTGTGTTTTTTTTTTGGGGGGGGGGGGGGAGAGAAATGGTTGACAACATTTATCAAAGAAAGAGAAGCCGGGAATCCACAACCCGTGGAAGGAGCCGGAATCGGCTGTCCAAGGATGGAGAAGTCCAGGTGGAGGAGAGTCCAGGCAAACGAGTGTAGCACTATGTCGCAGATTGGGATCCAGGTGGCGAAGATCGGAAATCCGGAAAGGTCAAACAGTCTGTGTGCAAGAGGGCCCAGGTGCTGGTTGCCTTGAAGCGAGGGCCAAAGCTGGAGCTGCTGGTGGTCCAGTAGAAACGAAGCGAGTAATTCCAGCAATCGTAACCGGTATACCAGAAACGGAGTTCGGAGACCGAGGGGTTAAGGCGAGAATGTCTGGTGACCGAGACACAGACCGGCTGCGTACGGTCCACGACTTGGGGAATCTACTGTGGGGGATGAAGAGACGGCTAGTTCGGTGCAGAGTAGGCAAGGTGAAGTGGATGCCGGAGAACTTGCGGAAGCGGGAGCTTGAGCCAGCGAGGTCGTCTTAGAAGAATTGGATGTGTACGGAAAACAACAGTCCGTCGGTGGAACAGAAAGATTACACGGAACCACCGGTACGTGGGAGGTGCTGGTAACACAGAACAGGGTAACCGTGATGAGAAACCGCCTGGTGAGTTGCATTATGGGTCTGAGATAATGAGTTTAGTACATAGTAAAAAATGTCAAAAACACATTACCTCGAAGGCAGTGACACTGGGAGGGTCTGAGACGAGCCGAACGACAGGATGATCTAGGAGGGTCTAAGACGAGTTCTTCAAGAGGAATTGACAACTAGGAGTGTCCCGGGAAGGTCGAGGGAACTGGAAGCCGTTAGTGAAGCCGAAGATACTGGAGGCCAGGAAGGAAACCGGCGTGGCGGGGGATCCGCATGCCAGTAGCCGAAGTAGGAATCGATCGCAAATGTAACACTCAAATTCAAAAACAAAAATACTCTCAGTACGGTATTTTGCGAATTTTCGATAGGCCTAATAGTCCGAGCGCTGTTAATTTCGGTATCTCCTTTCTTCTTCAGGCTTCCTTTCTTGTACTTGCTTCTGTTTCAACATTGCCACGAGTGCTAGTGTTATTGAAAATGCGTGGAAACCGTTGCCCACTGTCCTTCTCGCGTGTCGTCTGCTCAACACTCGCACGATTCCAATTGTGCAAGAGTGTGCCCCCAACTCTTTACTAATCCGAAATTAACACCACTCGGACTATTAGGCCTATCGAAAATTCGCAAAATACCGTACTGAGAGTATTTTTGTTTTTGAATTTGAGGGTTACATTTGTGATTGATTGATTTCAAACATTCAAAGTAGAAGATGGTTCATTTTTTCGCCGAAGTAGGAATCCAAAATGCTGCTGAGGGAAGCAGAGACCAGGAGATGCCGGCGATTCAGGTGAATTCGGGAAAGCTTGAAAGGATCTGAGCGACCGCTATGCTGTGGCAGAGCGGCTTGCGACAAGCGAGGTGGCCGAGAATCCGGTGCCACTGTGTTTTTGTTGAATCTGTTAGCCACTTTATGGGGTTCTGCCCTAGGAAGAAAGAATAAAGCTCACCGCCGGGTGACGCTTTATACGGAGGCCTGAGCACCTGCGCGGTAGAAGGGAGCTGCAAGCATGGCAGGCAAGCCAACTTCTCTCCTGGTGAATTAAGCCCTTCAACGGAAGGAACATGAGGTAATGTAGAATTTCGATGGCAATAAAAAGTATTTTTACGTTTTTTTGTATGGAGTATCCTAGGGCACTCTCTTATCTCGCGTCTTTCTGTTCCATGATGGCTAGTCTGTGCCTTGCTCACACTGTCAATTAATTAATTAACCTATTTTTTCCTGGATACTGCCGTAAAGTCGCTAGCTTAAAACTATAGTGGAACCTTGATTACTTGGAACTCCCATTCTTGGAAATATTTATGTCCGTTATCTATCTTGAATTTATGAGCCTATACCTGCCCTGTATTCGAACAGCCTTACAGTCATGCCATTTTTCCAGCAACAAATCTGCATTCACCTGGATCCAGTTCATGGTAATTAAAATAACAATGGTCTTCTGGACAACTCAACATACAGCTCGCCTACCAAGCTGTGGGCGAATGATTTTAAAGTTCAGTGAGCAATTGTTCAATTGCAGAGTAGTTTAAGTCCCTGTTATAACAAAATTAATGGGAACCTAAAAACTAAATCCTGGTTGATGATAGTTTTTATTGCCTAATAAAAATATACATTACCTGTTAGTTGTTTAGCAGTTTCCTTCCTTGGCTTTGCTCTATCCCTAGCGACGAAAAGTTGGCTTTCCTGCCGTGGTTGCAGCTGTTTTTCTATGCGTATGTGCCAGCATCAGCTATACTCTGTTCCACATTATGTTTGCAGGAAACTCGTAGTGCAACGCCACGTTTCCTTACACTACGAGTGAAAAAAACATGTCGTTATCACATTTGTAGACTCTACAAAGTTGCTGTTAGAGTCTACGAGTGGAATATTTACGTGTTTTTGTACTTGTAGGGGAAGGAAACATGGTGTCATACTGTCAGTTTTCTGCAAACATAATGTGGAACAGACTATAGCGTATATAAGCACTTGGGCCAGCGCATTAGCCATCTTTCTTCCTCTCCACAGCCTTGGTTATGAGAGGGGAGACCGGGCGGGTGAAGGTAATGTATATTTCTTTAGGCAATAAAAACAAATCTTCAACCAGGTGCCCATGGTAAGATTCAATTTTTAATATACATTAACTGTTATTTATTTAGCAGACCTCGTCAATCAAGGAAGGAGGGACCAAGGTTGATGAGCACCAGTGCTGCGAGCCGGTGACCCCTGGATGGCATCCAGTGAACCAACTAACCAGGCGAAGATGAATTTCTATAAGATAAAGATGGCCCCTATGCCGTGGAACCACCGGTACGTGGGAGGTGCTGGTAACACAGAACAGGGTAACCGTGATGAGAAACCGCCTGGTGAGTTGCATTACGGGTCTGAGATAATGAGTTTAGTACATAGTAAAAAATGTCAAAAACACATTACCTCGAAGGCAGTGACACTGGGAGGGTCTCAGACGAGCCGAACGACAGGATGATCTAGGAGGGTCTAAGACGAGTTCTTCAAGAGGAATTGACAACTAGGAGGGTCCAAGACGGGCGACTTGTTGTGGGGTCAGGAATGAAAACTTCCATGGGACAACTTGTGAAGATCATAGAAAGTACATGGAACCGTACTTTGACGGAGTGGTTCGGGAGGACTGGGAAGCTAGATCGTAAGAGGATGACAACCGAAGAAGATAAGTTTTTTGTAGAAAGATGAAAAGTGTCGGTACCGTAATAAAAAGTTCGATGAGGAACTTGATCCGCAGCATGTTCGGGGTGAAAGAAAGGCACCCCCCCCCCCCCCCAGTTGTAGTAGTCCTGAAAACGGCAAGAATGCCGAGACTTGCGGGTGCACGGAGAGATGTAGCGAACACGGTGAAGAACGAGTTTCCCAAAGTCCTGTGAGAAGAGTTCGAGAGAAGGAAGGTACCGTTTATGGTAATGCACGGAATCCCAGGGCCATGCCGGTTGACAAGTGGCACAGGGAAGAAGAGTAGAGGAAGGAGTGGCACAAGGAATTATTCCTGGGAATACAGGAACAAAAGCGGTGGCAGTATCACACTGCCACACGCTGTACGAGTAGATGTGTGGAAGATCCAATGTTGATGAAGTCGTGGTCCACATATGAAGTAATGTATCGATGCCGGGGAGAAGAAAGTTTGGTGACGTGACAGAGTGACCGCGGTGGCAGGGTGTGTGGACCCGCCCGTGGGAAGAGGAACCGAAGACTGTAGACTGGGACCGACAGGGGCAGCCGGGAAGGGTGACTCTGGCGAAGCGTCCGGGGAAACCGCTGTGGTACGGGGTGACTGCGGGGATAAGGCCGGGCTGGCCTTACTTGTCCGACTAATGGAAGAATTCCGGGGTGATTGTCGAAGGGTAGACGCACTCGAGCTGGCCTCCTGGATTTTAATAGGGCTGCATGGTAGGCGCGCCAAGTCTGAGGAACCGCAGAGACTGGGGATAGTAAGGAACCCTTTGCGGAACATCGGTACCGAATACTGGTGGAGACGTAACTAGTTGTTCCTGAAGACGGCTAATGTCCTCTGTAAGGGAATTGTTTGCTTCTTTTAGAAAGCGGATGGTGTCGTCTTGTTCGTGGGAGGTGCTGGTAACACAGAACAGGGTAACCGTGATGAGAAACCGCCTGGTGAGTTGCATTATAGGTCTGAGATAATGAGTTTAGTACATAGTAAAAAATGTCAAAAACACATTACCTCGAAGGCAGTGACACTGGCGTAATGTGGGTAGGTCCGAAGCCTTGACGCGAAGCGCAACAATTTCGAGGTGATCATCGTGATACTGCGCTATGTCTATTGCACATTTTCTGGCGGTAGTAAGAAAAGTGGCCACGTTAAGGTTGAATTGGGAGAGGACCTCAGCAGACAGGGGGATGTTATGGAGAATGGCGTGTCGGATTTTGTCAGAAGACGGACAGGGGACACCCGAAGGAAGCGGGAAGATCCGAAGGACCAGCAGATGTCGTGGAAGCAGGTTGAATTCCCATAGAGCGGGATTGTGATGACAGACGCAACGAAAGGCGAGGTGGAGCAACTGTCGGTGGCACTGAACGAAGCTTGTTGGGAGATAGAAGGGTGTCTGTTACCGAAGGAACCGGTAACCGTGTACCGAGTAACTGCTTGTCAGGAGACAAGGTTTGTAGAGGCAGTCGAACTATAGAGACTGTAAGAATGGTCGCAGGAGTTAAAGTTAGTGGAACCGGGTACCGGTGAACCGAGACCGTTGTAGTTGTGATGGACCGATCAGGGACAACATCGGTGTTAGTTGGTTTCTTCCGGGAACGAGGAGTACCTCTCGTTGCAAGCCCCGGAGTTGATTTGGCTTTGCCTTCCGACATGGCAGGAAACGGTGGAACCGTAGACGTGGTCGAGGCTGTAGTGACTTTCCTTTTACGTGAAACTGGGGTTGTTTGGATGACGAACTTGAAAAAGAAGGTAATGAAGGATGGGCGCTGCATAACTTTGCTTGCCTACGAAGGTCTGCACAGCATTATGATTGTTGATGACGACGGAGTATCTTCAGCCATGCCTTTTCTTTGATTTTGATGCACACACTGCATTTAACAGTGAACCAATCGCATTTTCGATGGAACTGGCGACATGGATGAGGGTCATAGTGCTGCTTTGAGTAAGAAAATTCCTAACAGCTGCATCATTCTGGTTCAGGATACACTGTGGAAGTTGTTGTCAGAGAAGACGTAGGAAATCTTAGGGTAATTGGGCCAAAGCACTAATGTCACTGGGCGAGGAAACAGAACTTTCGGAAGAAGGTACAGAATCCATAATGGTGACTAACAGACTAGCCGAGCGTTGAAATGGTGCGAAAACCATAGGTTGAATGCACACGGCCCGTAGCGCTGACGTCAGTCAAAAGATGGGGAAAACCCCTGTCAAAAGAAGTCCCGGATGAAGAGACCATGGTACCATGAATAGCAGTGAACAGAAGCGGCGGCTGAGGTTGTTTGATGATAAATTAGGTGAGGATGGACGAATTTGTTCAAGAGATTGGAACAGCCGCAATGTCAAGAAGCTTGCGGAATGGTAGCCATAAGTCCGTTGGAAAACGACGATGCGGAATCGCAGCGTTATTATTTGCTCTGTTCATGATTGATGTTTTCGTTTTGTTGTTGTTTTTTGAAAGGAAGTAATGGCTTTAATACAATAAAGGAGGACAACAGAAAACAATGCCCCAGCTTGGGGTGAAGGGGAACAGAGAAAAACGGGACCAGTATCAGCTTAAGTGAAGTTGTGGCGAGGCGTACTGTTATTCAGTAGTAGCTGGAACCGGAGACTAGGAATACTTGAAAAGTTACTTGCAGAGTGGAGGGCCAAAATATTGCTAGAATCCAGGTGAACCGAGACCGGGGTTTGATGCGGTGAAATTTGTCGTACTGGTGGGGGACCGACTGAAGGCTGTTGGTGAACGAGGAATAACTGGCAAAAGAGGCGGCTGGACCGTCGAAACAGGTAACCGTGAAGTCCCCGGAATCGGGGAAACTTGGTTAAAGATGTGGAATGGAGAAGTGTCAAATAGTCTGGTTAACACAAATCTTGAGAACTTGTGTAAGGACCGGGAGTCGGAGAAAACATTGAAGGACATTCTACTGGTCCAAACGTGAGGTCGGCGCAGAGATCGCATGGAGAAGAGAATGAGCGTGGAACCGAAGAGGAAGGCGGTGACTGGGACACAGAAGGTTGCGGTGCGGAGGAACAGGGTGAACAGCATGCAGGGGAACGTAGAGGAGACGAACGTTCTGGCGGCCACAGATGGAAAGTTTGTAAAGATCAACGAATATGAAATTGTAAGAGTAGACACACCGCGATGAGCGGTGAGTCGAGGCATCATAGACCGACGTCTGGAGAACCGAAAACTGGCGTCCATCAAACTTCGTAAAGCAGCTGGGAGACCGAACACCGGAGTTGTTTGCCGAGGACCGGCGGACCAAAGTGGCTTGGAAGGCCCGGACCATCCTGAACAACGTGGTGGAGCAGTCTGTGAAATGCGTGGGGGTCGCCGGGCCCTTGTCCCGGTGACAAGTGACTGGTGAACCATTGGTAAGGCTGGAGCCACAAAACACGGTGACCCGAAGTGCAATGACGATGCTTGCTGAATTCCAAAATTGCAGTTCCCCGTGGGGACCGAGAAGAAGGGGTACTGTTATCACGACGAATCCATGGTGAACAGTAGCTGAAGACCGGAGACCAAAGGCCGCTGGGAGAGCCAAGACGATGACCACAAGATGCGACGCCCTAAGAAGAAAGATGGCTAATGCGCTGGCCCAAGTGCTTATATACGCTAGCTGATGCTGGCACGTGCGCAACAGAAAGAAGCTGACAGCACGGCCGGAAAGCCAGCTTTTCATCACTAGGGAGAGAGCAAAGCAAAGGAAGGGAACCAATAAACAAATAACAGATATTTTCATGGCATAAAAGGGATTTCGGTGTTCTTTACACACGGTCATGAAAAAATATTTATTAAAGAAAAACGCCATGGGTGCTTGCTTCAATGCCTATTTGTGGGCAATCTGGCCTTTAACATTTGACATTTGGTAATCTGGCATTTAACATTTGACTAGCGGGGTCGCTTGCTTCGCTCGCTCATTCCGCCGCGTCACGCTGCACTCGAGGAGATTTCTTGCTGCAACTCATGGTGCTGACAGACAATCTCGGCAAAAAGTATCCAACAAATGTTGAAGGAAGTGATCCGAATAATGTGCGCGATGCGCGTTTTTCTTAGTGCATAGTTCATAATACAAATGGTAAAGAAAACTAAAAATGGTCAAATAAGTTCAATGTAGCAGTAGTGTTTCACGTGTTTTCTTTTATCCAACGTAGAAAGTCGGTCATTTCCATGCTCCTACTGAATAAATATTTATCCTACAACTTCGTAAAAGTGTTTAAGAAAAAGTGCTGTTTCTGATGACAAACGCTTATTTTCGTTCGCTTCGCTCACTCAATCCGCGCAACCTCAGAAACATGGCTACCACCACAGCCAACCACTGTAAACATGGTCTTGGTGAGGACACCTCAACACCTCTGAGCCAAAAACCTGAGGACAGAACTCTTCAACTCAAGAAGAACATCGTCTTTATGGCGATCTCACTTTAAATCGCCAAAATGTAAATATTGTAATTTATTCTTTTAGGCATAAAGCCACAAACACTAGCTTAGTTGTATTTTAGGAGGGGCTTCCACTGCGATATACTTGACCTCACATACATGTAAAACACACGATAGTTTTTATTCTTAAGACAGGTGACGACCTACTTTAATTATGAAAAATGTCCGACGTTAAAATCACTTGTCTGCTTCTGCAAACAACTAAAATCTAACCTAAATGCGTTATAGCATATTTAAAACTAAGCTGGTCTATTTAATCTTTTGACTTTTGCTCTAAAAGCACTTTGGTAAACTTAACTTCTTGTCATGAACCCTACCAGAGCCCACCCTTTTATGTTTGTTTATTTTTACGGACCCAGTGTTTATTTTTATGTCTATATTTTATAGCATCTCCATCCAAACTCCGACCGTAGCCTACCTCTAAAAAAAAAAACCGTAAACAAACTAGCTTTTCTGCAATTAAAAACATGCCTTGTTAATATTACTCTAATTACCAAAGTCAAATGTTTATTCTGAGCAATACACTTCGCCCCCCCCCCCTTCCTACAATAGTTGCGATATATAATATCGTAGTCGTATTTTATAGGCCTAAATTCACCTTGTTATGAGTTTAAAACTCACTTGCACTTCCAAGCCAGGCCTCTAACGCTCCCAAGTCGGCAATTCCCTTTGTCAATGCAGCCTCACCAATTTCCGTCCAACCAAAACACTGCATTCAATTTCCCCTCCACTCAAGAGCGCTCAGCTACCATGCCCGTCCGCGCCGTCATGCCCACTTCCAGTAGTGACAGCCCGGCCGGTTTTGGTCAGTCTCTCCTCAGGAAGAAGAAGGTAACTTAGCTAATAATGCTGAATGTCATTTTGTTAGTAAAAATCCTCCCGAAATGGTATTATCTAAGCATATTCACAAGTGGTCCGTGAATGGTACCAAATGTCTTGTTTTAAGAGACACCGGCTCGACACACGATGTCATCATTACGGATTTTGTCAAACCCGAGCAGTTCACGGGTGAGTACACCCATTGTCACAACGCTCTCATAGAGCAGACAACCGCCCACGCAATAGCAGTGATTGACGTGGAAAAGCCCTACGGTAAAATTCAGTCCGAGGCCCTCGTTTCCAACCACATGGGAAGCCACTTTCAAATGTTGTTAGGTGTGCCTTCGCAAACAGTGTTAGAAGAAAAAGGTTTAAAGGCCCTGCCGCCTTACTCTAACGCCATCACGCGTTCCCAGACTCGTGTGGAACAACAACTCCCGATATCTAGACCCAAATATCGTGAGATCGAATCTGAAAGTGAAAACGACTCAGATAATGACACCAATTCTAGTGTAGTTTCCCCTTCACATGAAGGTTTCGTTTCACCTAAGTTAGATAGCTTAGATTCAGCTATTTTAGGTCCACAGTCAGACCAGTTTACAAAATTACTGAGTGTTGACAAACCTACCAAGTTGCAGTTAGACTGCCCAACTTTAAAACCATGTTGGCAAACTGCTGAGCTCCCGCTGGACCAGCAGGATGAAAACAAACAATTTTTCATCGAGAAAGGATTACTTTTCCGTAAGCCCTTTCGGCCTTCAGGAAGACCGTTAATCAAAAAACAACTAGTGCTTCCTAAGGAGTGTAGGGATTTAGTCTTAAACACTGCACATGCAAATGCATGGGCTGGGGATCTAGGCCGATCCAAAACAAAGGATAGTGTTGACTAACTTCTACTGGCCACATTGTTTTACCGATATAGACAATTTCGTTTCCACTTGTTTAACCTGCCAGAAAAATGGTAAATCTGGACAGAAGTTTGTTGCCCCTATGGTGCTAGTGCCCATGAGCCGTTTAACAGATATGTTGTTGATATCGTCGGCCCCATCGAGCCTTCCAGCAAGGCTGGTTATAAGTATATCTTGTCATTACTCGACCCGGCAACAAAGTTCCCCAAGGCCGTGCCCCTTAAAGAGGCCAACAGCCAGAGCGTTATAGATGCACTCCTCCTTGTCTTTTCTAGGTTAGGCTTTCCAGCCGAGCTCCAAAGCGATCTAGGCTCTTGTTTCATATCGGAACTTACAACTTTATTCTTTGAAAAATGCGGTATAAAGTGTGTTAATTCAAGTGTAAACCACCCGCAATGTAACAGCGTGGAACGTTTCCACGGGACGCTCAAAGCGGTGCAAAGAGCTGTCTGCTACGAGCATCCCCACGATTGGGAGAGGTGCTTACCAGGAGCAATGTTTGCCCTGAGAACTGCTCCTTGTGCGAGCACTGGCTTCACTCCAGCTGAAATGGTCTACGGACGCAACCTCAAAGGCCCACTGGAGTTGGTGAAAAGCCATTGGATTGAACCAGACGTCCATCCATCTGTATTAGCCCATAACCGCCTAGATACGAATGTATGCCTTCAACGTATAACAGCGAAAAACTAAGTCCCAGCCCGAGCTTTGTGAGGGGTCCCCGGGGAGTCACAGCCCAGTGGTCAGCGTCGTCGGCTCCAAACCAAGAGAATGCCGGTTTGAATCTGAGAACCGACCCAAGTACCATATGGACTCTAAAAAAAAAAAAGGGTCTGAAAGTTTTTCAGGCGGTTATGGGTTAGAATACATCTTGGACTTGCTCCAGAGATTTAAGTATTCTCGTGAACTCTCTCAGAGAACATCATCAAAAATCGGATGAAAAATAAATCCTACTATGACGTTAAGGCAGTTGAACCTAAGTTCAAAGTTGGCGATAAGGTTCTAGTCCTTAAACCAGCACGTTCCAATAAGTTAGATATTTATTGGGATGGACCCTGCGTAGTTTTGAAACGATTATCAGATACCAATTATCTTGTAAAAAAAATCTCGTATTCCAATTATAAATCTCGTATACCAATTATCTTGTATTCACGTAAACTGACAGCACGTGAGCAAAACTATGGGACGACAGAAAAAGAATGCGCGTGTTTGATCTGGTCCGTTGCCAAATTACGTCCCTACATCTATGAAACAAAATTTGCCATAGAATCCGATCACAACCCGTTGCACTGGCTCAAGCAAATGTCTGGCAAAAATCCCAGATTGCTTAGGTGGAGCCTAACCATACAAGATTACGACTACACAGTTAGATACAAACCTGGAAAGTTTCACGTAAACGCTAATACTCTCAGCAGGTATTTTGTTTGAACATTAATTGTTAAAACACGTCATTTTCAGAACAAATTGTCTGGAAATTAATTTTTAAAATTTAATATTTTGTTAAGTGGTATGTTGAAGGTGCAACCACACCAAAAGGAACTTCCAGCTATTTCCCGTTTTGGACTTCACACCTAAATTTTAAGTGCCAATGTTTTACTTTTTTTGTCACTATCAACGTCTCCCTCTGTGGAGAATATTGTCAAAGATTGTAACGACACTAATTAAATATTCATTAGGAATATTCTACGGGGGTTGCAACTTGTTCCCGGTTGGCCCTTCTTAAGTTTTAAACGAAACGGTTTTCTTTATAAAAAAAACTGTCCGTCTTACCTCTGAGGGCAAAAGGTTAACTCTGTCGTTAAAAGGTTGCTGGTTATTATCCGTAAAACCTCCCAGTGTTGTATTTTATGTTTATTTTAAGAGTTGTATCTAAAAACTTCAGTGTAAAATTTTCATGTAAAACAAGTTGTTTGGTAACCTTAAACCACTCCAGTGGTAGTCTGTTAACTTTAAATAGAGCTGATAGTTGCACATGCGCTTATAGTACCCTCTATTCCGATCCTTAACGCAAGCTAGGTCCTGAGGAGTGTGCCCAGGGGTCTTCTTTCGAGGTTTTCCCAGATAAAAAAAAAATAACTTTCTGTGCATGGCTGACTGGTTAGAGCATTAAATGTTGCGATTATCTCATTTGAATTAACAGCTACAAAAACCTTGAAACTGTAACTTTATATAATCCAAAAACAGCGTTTTTATTCATATAAACTGTCTTTTGCTCCAATTTTCTTTGTGGCCTGTACGAATTTCCTGCAACAAGCAGCGCGGACAGCACAGGGTTAATTTTTGCAAATAGTGTCCCTTTAACTATGTAATTTTTATTTTACACAAATTTCTTGAGCCACAAAAACGTCAGTCCCCCAAACATATACAACGGCAACTTTTATTTTTTGTAAACAGTGTATTTTTATAACTTCACGGGAGGTGTATTCCTCAGAAGGTGTATTCCTTGGTGCATTAATTTATACAATTTATTTACATGGCTTGGCAGTCTTGTTCTTTGGCATATCTTGTGTGCACTGACCTTTCTGTTGTAGCATTTATTTGGAGTTCAACAGGAACCCCAAATAAAGTCCTCCGTGTGGGGGCGTGTAAACGTGGTCTTGTAATAGACATTCGTGGTGAGGACACCTCAACACCACCGAGCCAAAAACCTGAGGGCAGAACTCTTCAACTCAAGAAGAACATCGTCTTTATGGCGATCTCACTTTAAATCGCCAAAATGTAAATATTGTAATTTATTCTTTTAGGCATAAAGCCACAAACACTAGCTTAGTTGTATTTTAGGAGGGGCTTCCACTGCGATGGTTCTTTACCTCACATACGTGTAAAACACACGATATTTTTTATTCTTAAGACAGGTGACGACTTACTTTAATTATGAAAAATGTCCGACGTTAAAATCACTTGTCAGCTTCTGCAAACAACTAAAATCTAACCTAAATGCGTTATAGCATATTTAAAACTAAGCTGGTCTATTTAATCTTTTGACTTTTGCTCTAAAAGCACCTTGGTAAACTTAACTTCTTGCCATGAACCCTACCGGAGCTCAACCTTTTATGTTTGTTTATTTTTATGTCTATTTCTTATAGCACCTCCATCCAAACTCCGACCGTAGCCTACCTCTAAAAAAAAACGTAAACAAACTAGCTTTTCTGCAATTAAAAACATGCCTTGTTAATATTACTCTAATTCCCAAAGTCAAATGTTTATTCTGAGCAATACATTTCGTTCCCCCCACCCCCCACCTTCCTACAATAGTTGCGATACATAATATCGTAGTCGTATTTTATAGGCCTAAATTCACGTTGTTATGAGTTTAAAACTCACTTGCACTTCCAAGCCAGGCCGCTAACGCTCCCAAGTCGGCAATTCCCTTTGTCAATGCAGCCTCACCAATTCCCGTCCAACCAAACCCCTGCATTCAATTTCCCTTCCACTCAGAGCGCTCAACTACCCTGCCCGTCCGCGCCGTCATGCCCACTTCCGGTAGTGACAGCCCGGCCGGTTTTGGTCAGTCTCTCCTCCTCCAAGTGTCCACCTCTACCCCACACCCCCCCTCCGTCGCTCTCCTACAGGGCCGCGCCTTCCCTCTACCTACCGGCCAGGCAGAAGGCATAAAAACCCAGACCCAGGAGAATTTAGTTAGCACAGCTCAGGAATCTCAAAGCTAGAGGTAGCTACGCCAGTCGGGAGTGGAGATGCCGCGGTCCGATTGTTGCCATGCCGGGCAAAGGTAGTTGGTTCGTATGACTTAGTTTAAATTGAAAGTTTATTTTTTGGACTCTGATTTCAAAATTTATAGTTTAATTTCAATCTAACCTCTTAGCTTTGAAGGTAAACTTATGGTGCGTTAAGCCAAACGGTATTTCGGACGTTAACGGCCATAACTTAAGGGTTCACGGTCCCTTACTAAAAACCAGCTTTTATTCACCGTTTTCATTATTCTAACATAATGTAAACAAAGGCCGTCGGGTCAATTAGATTTGCAGAAGCGTACATCCCTTTTCTAATGTGATATTCTGATGGGTACTGTTTGATTTAGTGGGAGTACCACTCGAAACATAACTACGTCAAGGTCTACTATTACTACACAGTCGAGACTGTTCGTAATTTAGAGGGCTCTTTTGCGAAATCCCCGATGCCTAAAATCACTGTTTCTATTTGAAATTGTTTTGTGAACTAAACCCAAGTTCTTGTATGCGAATTTTAATGTAAATTCAAGCAACGTTTTTAATCTAATAACTAAGTTATTTATCGGTAAACCAAATGTAAAGTGCGATCTTTTTAACATGTTTGTTCTAAAATAAAAACAAGGAGTTTTAAACGCCCGTCGGTTTTATAGTTCGTTGATTGCTGGAAGTTAGTATCATATCAAAAACCAAAACTAGTAAAAGGGGCCGCCAAGTTCCGAATGGTTCGGCCCTTCAAAGGAGTGATATCAAAACACCAAAACTTTCGCCAAGTTAATCGCACCGCTTAATAATTCGAAGGTTAAATGAAAACTAGAACATTGCTACTTTCGGTAGCAATGTTCACGTTTTCATTTAACGTCCAAGTATTATTCGGTGCGATTAAGTTGGCGAATGTTTTGGTGTGTTGATATCACTCCTCTGAAGGGCCGAACCATTCGGAACTTGATGGCCCCTTTTACCAGTTTTGGTTTTTGATATATCACTCCTTTTTTTTTTGATTGTCTATTGACTCAACTCCACTACCGTGCAGATGAGTAATAAAGTGCCACGTCAACAAGAAATTGGTTTTCAACAATTTGCTACTACCTTTTGCCTATAGGCTGAACCATTTTCAACTTAGTCACCTCTTTATTGGCTTTTGGTTTGGTTTTAATTTTGTTGTAATTTGTTGTATTTAGTTAGTTTTGGTGTGTTGATATCACTCCTTTGAAGGGCCGAACCACTCTCAACTTGGTGGCCTCTTGGTGGCCTTTTCAGTTTTTGGATTTGTTTATTTTGCTTTGTTTTTAAACTTGGTGAATTGGACGTGAATACAATTTCTTTGCAACATTGTTTAGATTTATCGTGATACACTAGTGTGTGTCTAAACACGTACTTCAGTATACACGTTCTCATTGTCGGAACTTTGGCCGTCCAATGAGAGACAATGCCGACAATACTAGCAATGGTTATCACAATATTTTCGTACTACACGCCCTCCCACGCCATCCTGTTACGCCCCCATGCTGCAAACCATAAAAGGTACGCAGTTCGTATTGCAGTGCACCCATTCGTCCAATTTCATAGCTGAAAGCCTTCCCGTTATCTGGGAATCGATGAATAATCACCCTATGGGAATTAACATGGGGATGAGCGGACTAGCTAGCTAGTTAGTAACACATTTTCAACGTTATTGAGGGGCAGACTTTGCATTGAAAGCAGCATAGCTGGCATTCAAACACGAGTTAATTTTTGTTAGGTGGGTCATTGCTCTCGATTTCAACACAATTTAAGCTTTTGTACCGCATTATCTTTTCTTTAAGTACCTGAAATGTGCCCAACTATGCTTCAAGATATAAGACACTGACGCAATGGCGTTGCGCTACAATGGTTTACAACCTCGACAATTGAATTAATGTGATGTTTGTTGCCTAACTTGGCGCGAGCGCGTGTGTCTAGATTTAAGACAATTCTCTTCAAATTTAACTTAGCTAGCCTTTTCCCACCTTCGTGGCAGCGTTACCGCTTATTATTATAGTTAGCCTACATTATTACGACAACGTAGCTCCATTCTCTACACCGGGACTGTAGCAGTTGTGCTGTTTTTAACTAAAAAATACCAAAAGTCAACCCAGAGTGATAATAAGATTGATCCAGTTACACCATGCGACCGGCGAT
>JAHWFP010027988.1:52419-85070 GCA_023313725.1 Lithobius niger
ACACATCAACAGAACATGCCACGGTTTTTAGTTTAAACAAAACTAGAAATGGTCAAATAATGTCATTGCAGAGTTGTAATGTTAGCATTCAGTGTCTATACCTGTTAAACTTTTGGGCTGGGGCCAACAAACTTTCATCCAACGTAGAAAGTCAATCATTTTCACTATGAATAAATATTTAGCTTATATTACTTACTAAATGTATTTAGGAAAAAGTGCAATTTCCGATGACGAACGCTGCTTTCGTTCGCTTCACTCACTCAATCCGCGTAAAAAAAAACCTCAGAATCGTGACTGGAATTAATATAACCACTAAGAACCACACATCAATTGACAATTTTGGTAGCACTACGCTTTACATGGGTTTTCTTGTTTCACTTATTTTAAGAATTTTTTTCTTTACGTCCTGCTCAGTACAGCTTTTTCCATCGACTCCATATCACTCTTTCTGATGGCCCCTCACTTGACGAAACAACTGCAGAACGTCAACTGACAACGCCATGGTTTGAATGCAAGTTAGGCCTACGCAAGACAGTAACTCGTATTTTAGCACAAATAAGGAGGGAACCTGCTAACGACTTTACGTAAACACTAATGCTCGAATATTGCTGTTTGAAATTATACAGATGCAGACGTAATAATATTCTTGGCACCCTTTCTTGTTACCAGCAGTAGATCAATCGTAGATCACCAGCGTCAATATATTTTTACACGTAATTTAGTATGTAGCATTTAATTTTTTTCTGTCTTTGTGTTACTGCTGATTATTCTCTTGTCCTGGATTTTTCAGTATATAGAATTTCAATGAATATTAATTACTCCAAGTTCAAATGGGGAATAAAATAGTACTGCGAAAAGCTCCGCGTCTTTACTGAGAACAATAATTTATTGACTCCTCCTCGTTGGTCCATTGATGCCAGACTATTGTTGATGGACGTTCCAGATAATTTCAAAAAAAAATTGGGCAACAACCATGACGTCATGTATTGTTGAGGCATTGTTGGGTGATTGTTGCCGATTGTTGCAAATGGTATTTTTCGTTAATTTCGGTCATTTAGGACTCAGCTCGGACTTTGAAAATACGCCTACACAACGAACGGGTTAATTTGCTTTCTTTTGACAAATTTGAACAAGAAATAGTTGTTTTAAGCGCCACTTTGTTATATCCGAGTTTGTTACAAGTGGGATTACATCGACTTATTTTGTATACAACAACCAATGGGAATTTTTAGCAAACACAGGAGTTTGTTTTAAGCCATCTTGTTAAAGCCGGGACTTACTGTAATAGACAGAAATTTAAAGTTTATTTTTCACACGGTCGTATTCAGCAAAGTTAAAGATTCACAACACATGATAATTCGCACACAACAAAATAAAAGAATTTTAATAGCGATTTATAGACATTGAGTTTTAAAACAGATTAGTTTGTTCTACTAATTCTTCATGCAATTTCACAATCGGCATGTATTTTCAGTTTTTCTTTAGAAATGAAATTAAGCCTTGTAACGTCTTTCATAATTATGTTCTGCATAATTTAGCATTCACACTATCTTTCTACAAGCTATTTACACATTTGTTCATTCTTCCTTGCATATTGCCACTACTCTGGACCACCCCTCTGCAAAAAAGAAAAAAACAATAATGTAACTTCAGGGTTCATATGGATTATGGATACTGGAAAATATTTGTAAAAATATTGATTCACAGGGAGGAAAGAAAATTCATGACTCCTAAAATTTTAAATGAATGTAATTACAGGTTTTCCATGAGGTTTATTTTTTCTTCACATACATGTTCATACCAGTTTTCTTGAAAATGGCACATCATTGCAACAATTCCCATAATACAACATACACAAACATCTGGAACAGCCACAAACATAAGCAACAAATAGAATGCCAGTAACCGGTAACACCATGGTGACAGTCAAAAGCTCTATGATTGGTCTAATAAGTCATGCTGATGCTCGTTGGCTCACTCCTTAGTGCATTCAAAAAAATAAATGGGAAGACAATTTTTTCAGTGCGATTTTGTTATATCAGAGTTTGTTACAAGTGGGATTACATTCAGTCAATTAAATAAAATAAAATATTTTCAAGCACTTGTTTAAGTGCCATGGATTTGAAAGAGAACTCGTGAAATTCAAGGTTTCCCGGTTCTGTGTGACTTTCATTACAGTCAAAGTAGCCGGTATTTCGGCTGTCAGTGGTTCCCACAAAGCAGAATATTGGTAGAGATGTTCTACAGGTCAAATCCTGATTGATCCAAGCTGTGCTTTCGCCACCATCTTAGAAAAATGGCAGCCATTATTATATTTTTGCATATTACCACGAAATTGTGCGTTGTATGTTTAAAATGTACTATACTTGAGATACAGATAATTAAATTCTACATAAAATTTCTTCTGACCATTTTGTTCGAAACATATTATTTATAGCGGGTTTATCTTTGTCACGTGCAATTTCAAGGAAGACCCTGCAGAAGCTTAAGGAATATCCTAGCACCCATTGATCTTTGACTAGCGGAACAAGGAAAAAGTCATAACATAGTCAAAGGGTAAAAAACATCTTGAGCAGATCCAACACTTCCAAGCTAGGACCCTTCGCTGCTCAAGTCTTCAACAAAAAAGTCTTCCAGTTCAAGGCCCTCCCATTGTACTGACCACAGCCTCAAGTATCTTCTCTCACGAAGCTGATCCTACAGTAGCATCAGCCTTACTTTTACTCGTATCACCCTGAAGGCAAATGACCGATTCATCAATTAGCTCATCTCCTTCTCTAGAGGTACACTTCTGACACCGAATAAAATGTTCACAAACCCCCACTGCTTAACGAGAACTCACAGTACAAATAATACAACTTAATGAAAATTTTATCGCTTTTGGGGTATATTCGTGGCACAAATGCAGAAAAACTTTTCCTTTCTTAAATTTAACCTGCCATTGGTTTTACGCTGAAGTTATTAGAAACCATCCTTATTCCCCTCTCGTGACTGAAGCCTTAAGGCAAGCTCTGCCTTCATTTCAGGGAAAAAAATTTTCAATCCTATTTTCCCCTCCTTCCTAGCTTTAAAACTTCCCTTTTGTACACTTAGTCAAATTTTAGGGACTAGGCCCTCGGGAAAGATTGTTGGAAAACAACCCAGGGAACAGGTATTATGTTGAAGGGCCTCACTTCATGTTCATTACTGACAATGAAGAACTTAAATGGGTTCTATCCAACAAGACCTCAGCACGCACAGTATGCTTGGCAATCAGGCTGCAAATGTTTGACTTCACTGTTATACACTCGTCCGTCAAGCAAAACATCGTTGCTGATAACGCTTTCAGGCATCAAGTTCACCCGAATTCTGATACCATCTCCGATACTCTTCCTTAGAGACGAACCAGTTGTGGACTTGGGGAGAAGGGGCAAATGAAAGAAGAACAGGAAGAATCCAGAGATGGCACGAGTAACCAAAGCACTTTTTAAGCCTAGCAAAGCAGCAGGTAGAGAGAAAGCTAACTTCCTCATGAGTCTTAGAAGCGTACGCCTTTGATGAAGACGGACTGCTCTAGTACAAGGTCTCAACATTAGAGGAAAATGTAGACGGTTACTTTCGTCTGTACATGCTCTAAGTCTCTATGCAACAAACCCGAACAAACACATTACTGATTGTTCTTCTCACAAATCCATGTCCACCAGGAATGCATTGTACAAGAATGAAATAAGATGCCATAACCCGATCAATGCACCCTGCCACCCTTTGCTCAACTACCACCCCCAAGTTAAAGGAAAAGCAAACTCGCCCATTACCATGTAAACTTTCCACCACATACGAGAACAAACAATCCTGAAGATGTTCGACTGCCCGACGAAACTATCACCAATCCATTTCTTCAGGCCGTTTAAGAACCTATTCAAAAAATCCACAGCAATCGACACCCCCAAACATCAAAACTCTGATTCTGCTACCACCAACCCCCCATCCAACCAACCTTGCGATCCAATGTTGTGTAGCTTATTCCACGGCTTCAGTGCCCTACCACATACAGCAGCAACCACCAACTTGCAATCTCACAGAAAGAACCTTCAGCCAAATTAAAGCTCCCCTCCTTCCATACCACCAATAACAACAACCCATCACAGCACAGAAGCACCCACAAGCTGGGCTATAAAACCATAAAATTCAAACTCTAATCCGAACGGTAACTACTACCAGCTAGACCCCTCAGCCATTCTATTTTAAAGTTATTCGACTGGCTAATGAAAATATTAGGTCGATCTTAGCCGTCCATTTCTTCGGCCACTATCGGCTTAAGGCAATTTCGGTAGCTATCAGCTTAGCCTACACATATTTTGACATTTCCTAAACTAAAAGGAAAGTAACGTACTTTTTTTTTTAACGCTAAAGCATTTATTATGTGTGTAATTTTAGTTTTATGCCATACTAACTTTATGTAAACACAAATTTTAACGCAACAAATGAAATGTGCTGTAAATCATAGCTATATTGGTCTTGTGCAGAAATAAAGCTATTGTTTACGGAAAAAAGCCTTGGGAAAAAACCTGGAAAATAAGTTGATGGAAAAAAGCCAATGAACAAAAAGCCCTGGAGAAAAAGCTGAAGATAAAAGCCCATGGAAAAAAGCTTAAGATGAACGGGGCAGTTTCACAACACACAAAAATTACTGTGAAGTAAAAAAACAAAAAACAATTGATTATTCATGTTAAAATTAAGGTTATAAATAGAGTTTAACTGGTTTTATGCAGGCTGCGTTACGACAGTTAGACTAATGACGTGTTTTCGCTTTTTCTTTTTAGCAGTGCCCACAACTGGTGTCATAGTAACTATTGGCTGTGGAGTTTGACTTGTGGAGGCGCTAGTGCTCGGAATTGGTGACGTTGACAACGGAATTCCCTCCACTGACGATTGATCACCTTTTTTAGGTGTCTTTTTCTGATTGGGTGAACGATTCTGCTGGCTTAGTGCAGCATCCATTTCAGAAGCAACGTAATTAGTCAGCTCAGGAAAATGACCACCTGATCTACGTTTGTTTGCTGTCATTGGTTTATTTGCATCAGGTGTTACGTCAATTTGTATTTCTCGAGCTCTCATCTCTTTGGAATGTCGTCTTAAAGTCATTCCTTGCTCTGTGCTGCGAGTGTCCGAGTTCTGCTACGATTTTTCGACGCAACCATTTTCTCCCTACAGTACATATTTGAATAGTTTCGAGCCAGACTAAAGAGTTTTTTCATTTGGTTTAAAAGGAGCCTAATGCAACATATCCTTTATTTGGTTATACTGCTTTTCATGCAAGAAGTCAAGTTTTGATTTTAACTCTCAGCCCAAGAAAAGTTTACTTGGTGTTTGCTGCATTGTAGAGTTTGGGGTGATTCTACAAGATAATTAATAGTTATTTACTGCTTGCGTAATAGAACTACCCTCAGCCCGCTCAGCCTTGTATATTCTCTTTAAATTTCGTACAAAAATGTTTGCCTGTCCGTTTCTGAATGGGGCAAAAGGTGGACCTGTCAGGTGATGTACCACCATATACCATTAGCGTTTATAAGAGACTTGGAACTCGTGGCTGGTCCACTGAGGTCCATTATCCATGACTAAACTTGAAATTAAGCCTAATTCACACATGAAATCCTCAAAAATTTCAATAACTTCTTTAATTTCGAATGGGCATCTACTATTGTTAGAAACATATATCCGTCAAGTGACCCACACAAATCTGCCTGCATGATCTTAGTCGGCTTTAAGGGGTACTCCCAGTTGTGCTTGGACCTCGCCGGTTTTTCGTTTCAATTTTGTTGGCATGCATCGCAGGTTTTCACCTTTTTTTTCTAACTGGTCGTCGATACCAGGCCACCAACACCTTGACCTAACTAAAGTTTTAATTTTCACCACACCACACAGTTTCCATTGAGGAAATCTTTAAGCACTTGCCTATGAAACTGAGCCCCCCCCAAAATAGGACATCACAATCTATTGATATTTCAATGCGGCGAATGAAATATGGTTTAATCTCTGGATCACTGTTACTTTCAGGCCACCCATGTTGGCGTATTTTAAGACCTTTGAAAGAACAGGATCCTTAGTGATAGCTTTAGCTAACGTATTCCCTAGGATAGGCAGTGTCTCAATGCATTGTGCTGCCAAAACTCGATAGCGTGCAGTTTCATCACTGAATATTTGTTTGCTGGGTAAGGGTAGGCAGCTTAGAGCATAAGCTGTAAGGTTTGCCTTCCCTGCAATATGTTTAAATGTGTAATTGTAAAGAGGGGAGCAAAAAGTTTGGTCTGCTAACAATGACCAACTACAACAATTAAGATCTGCAGTATTATGTTCTATTGCATTGAATTGAATATAACAATACCGTTTCTTAATTGTTGTAGTTGATCATTTTTAGCAGACCAAACCTTTTGCTCCCCTCTGTACACATTTAACATGAGAGCCCAGTGCTGAACAAGTGCAGTAGCCATTTGCGGGATTCCTTGTTTTTCCTCAAAAATCCACAACAGCGCTTTCTGGTTAGACTGGAGGATGAAGTGTTGAGCATAACACTTTTTTGCCCATGCCGAACTGGATGATTTTTTTTTAAGTCCTATATGATAGACGAGAATGCTAGACACTGGGCTGTTGCTGCTCGCTTTGCTCTGGGTCCCCCGAGGCCCCTTACAAAGCTCGCGTTGTGCGTTGAGACTTAGTTTTTTGCAGTTCCGTAGCCGCCTACCATTGGGCAGTAAAGGGAAAAAGATACTCGTGAAACCTCTTTACATCCCAGTAAATGCTTAGGGCTTCTCTTCGAAATGAGAATAGCCTTGTTCTGCTGGAGTTAATTTAGTTGAAGCAAAAGCTATGGGGCGATCTGTACCGTTAGGCATCACATGCATCAAGCAACAACCTATACCATTGGGAGATGCGTCACAGTTTTAGCTTGGGGTTATAGTGTACCAAAACTTTAGATTTAACAAATAACTGTTTAACAGTTTCTACAGATTTTACACAATTTACCCCCATACACATTTGACTTTGGGGCTTAACAGCCTTGTAATTGGGGACAAAATTTGTGCATGGTTTGGTAAATATTTTGAATCTACATATATAATACGGAGCAAGCGGCCAAGTCACCGGCCACGCCATTCTGTCGTACAATCAAGTACCTCGCCCTGTAATGCCATCTGTTGACGAGATTCGCCTTAAAATTCGGGTTGGGACACTTTTCCAACGTCTTCGAACAGATGGCGCCACTTACCAAACCTGCCATGTCGCCGTCTATTGACGGCCTTGAACTACAAGTTCGGGTTATAACACTTTTGTCAAAGTCTTCGAAGAGATGGCGCCACTTACCAGACCTGCCGCACCGTTTTTGGGTTCGTTTTTGGTATTGTTGCGGTACCAAAGCGGCCAACAAAGTTTTAGTCGCGTGGACTGTGACATTGTTGGCGTTTGAGCTAAAAAAAAAAAACAACCCGTATCTACTAAACCAGACAACTTTAAACCAAATGACGATTGCTTCTTAATTTCGAGGCCCCCAATGGGCCTCGAAATTGGCAGCCCGATACAATGGAAAGGCGCATTTATTTCCTAATTGTTGAATTGTTTTTTAAGTGGGCAGCAACAATCGTTGCTTGCAACAATGTCGCCATGCACGGTACCGAGGTGAATTGTTTCAAAGGATTAACTTAAATATAGGGTTACTTGCTTACTGAATGCTGGATTTCTCAGGGCTTTTTTTTAGCCTTCAGTCAAACATACGCATGTGACTTTTCCGGGGCTGCACCAAAGGGGAAATGTCACGAGGCAGCATTTTTGGGGGGAGCGGGAGAGGGTGCCAGGGCAAGTGTGTGCGGCGGGCAATGCGCGCTACCGAAGTGAACTGTTTCAAAGGAGTAACTTAAACATGGGACTACTTGCTTACTGAATGCTGGATTTCTCAGTGATAGGTTTTTTTTTAGCCTTCAGTCAAACACACGCCAGCGACTTTTTCTGGGTCTGCTGCACCAAAGGAAGAATGTCACGGGGCGACGTTTTTGGGGAGGGGGAGGCGGGCAAGTGTGTATGGGGGACACGTATGCGAATCCGAGAGGGGGCAGGAGTGTGAAGATTGGGGGTTAAAGTAATTGTGGGAGAGAGGGCATATGTAGGAGCCATTCACATGTTCGGTCTTTGGTTTGATAAATTTAAAAACCAAAGACCAAACACCTGTAGGGAGGCGGGGGGGGGGGGCAGCATGCGCACGGGCACAACTAGTATTGATTATTAATAAAACCCAAAAAAACTCTGTAGTTCTTGAATATTAGTGGGGTGTGAGGCGCTTTAACTATCGCATCAATCAATTCCAGGAGTGTGTGCATGCCATCGTTATCTAGGATATGGCCTAAGTATTTGAGTTTGGGCTGTGAAAGTTTGCACTTGTCAATCCCACGGCACAATCCACAGTTTTGTAGAGCTAAAAGTAACTCGTGCAAAGATTTATCGTGTTCATGACCTTTACCCCTGACTAAAATGTCGTCATAAAATAGTTGGCACCTCGGGATTTTAGCTGTAAGGCTGTTCATCAAGCGCTGGAAAATCCCGGGGCTACTGGTCAGACCAAGGGGCACCCTTAGCTACTTGAAGAGCCCAAGTGGCGTGTTTATAGTTAAGGGGTCTTGCGAATCTTCGTCTAACTCGATTAAAGGAATGCGTCCTTGAGATCGATTAGGCTAAACGGGTCACAGCCCACCAAATCGCTAAATATTTTGGCAGCTGTTGGCACTGGGTAGTGATTGATCTCTAGTTGAAGGTTAACGGTAGTGCTGTAATTGCTGATTAAACACACCAGTCCGTTCGGTTTATGGACGATCACAATCGGAGTCGCCCACATGCTGGTTGTGACTGGCGCCAAAATTCCCAGTGATACGAGCCGTTTAATTTCTTTGTTGACCTTTTTTTTCACGGCCAAAGGTACAGCTCTTACTTTTCTGTAAATAGGCTTAGCGTCCGATTTAAACCGGATTTTAGCTTTGTGACCACTAACTTGCCCAACCCAGGTTGAAAAAGTTCAGGATATTTTGATTCTATTTCTTTAAAGTTAACTTTTGGTTTTACGTTTTTCTCTGATGTACAAGTTTTAACACTATAAATTTGTAAATCCCAAAATTCACCCATTTTGATCCTAAATTCGCTAATCCAATCCTTGCCAAGCAATGCAGGTCGTTTAACATTACCTGATACTATCACGTCAACATTTTAAGTTAAATCTCCAATTTGAACTTTGACATTAATAATACCAAGCACTTTATTAATTTAGCCTTTGAACTGTATCGGGGAGAAACCACACTGTTGCAATTACAGTCTGAGAAATACTGCTCGTAGCAGGAATGATGGTCCCGTCACGCACACACTATCTAATTCTAGCGCTATTTTATTACCATTAATGATGCAACGAATCCACCACTTAGCTGCTTTGGTGTATTTTGTTGTGCTAGTAAGATTTACGCTTAGTGTGTTGTTTGGATAAATAATCACTACAACTATCATTTTCACGCTCCGTTTCACTTTCAGATTCAGAAAAGGAAGATTCGTTTTCGCGCTGTAAATTGTTAACCTTTTTGTAACTGTACCTATGTTTGGTTTTCCTGCCGGCTTTTGTGTTGAGCAAAGTTTTCTTGGCTGCTGATACCGTTTATGATTATCACTAGCTTTTGTTTAGAAAAGGCTTTTAGATGACCTTTCTCATGACAATGCCCACAAGAATACTCTTTGTACTTACATCTCGAGCGGATGTGTACTGATTTTCTGCAACAAAAACACCGGATGCTCGGGCTTTGCTTTTTTTTTTGACTCTAGGATTAAATTTGAGTCTAACAAAATTCGTAGGTACCGACCCCCCTCCCCCCCCCAAATTTTTTGATTTGGTCAACACTAGCTGCCTCTAGAGATAAAGCTAGTTCATTACATTCTTTTAACGCTAATGTCTTCTTGAGTTGGATTCCACCGATTAGGCGGTCACAAATCATTTCTTTGTTAACTTCCTTAACTGAGTCAAAATGACAATATTTTGTCATTGTTTTGAGCACTGAAATATATTCACCAACTGACTCACCAGTTTGTTGGTTTCTCCTAAAAAATTTTTAGACGCTCGCTGACCACGCTAGGACGTGGTTTAAGGTAGTTTAAGACGGCTTTGACTAAATCAGCGCAAGCCGTTTCACTAGGCGTTTTAGGAGCCAAGATATTTACAATGCGTTTAATCTCGCGACCTACTGACGCCATCGAGACATTTGCCCGATCTTTTTTGTTTTGAAAAAATATGTTAACCTCGAGTATAACGTTCCCAGTATCAAGCTAACTGACAAACCGCTCGAACAAACTATTTGGCTTAACATCCGTTATTTCGACTTAATAATCGACAATGAAACGGAAACAAAAATTAGTGAAGCCAGTTAAGTCCCTACTTAACAATAATGGATCAAACCATATAAATTCAAGGTTAAATAATTAACCACGCGAGCCAAGTACCTCCTTAACTCGCACTATTAAATTCAAAATTAATTTAATACTAATTCGGCATCCTTTCTAAATTTTATTTTACTAGCCCAATAAATCTATTCGAACAGCTTTCAAAACATTCATTTACTGGCTTTCAATAAATTATTTTAGCATTCCAAAAGAACATTTTGCCGGCCCCCAGCCAGGCCGGCTAAAAATGGTTTCTTTGTGCCTAAAACATACTTAACCTGATAATTTTGCATTACATTCCTCGAATGTGATGTTCCCTTGGAGGTTTCTTTTTCCGGTGCGCAGACACCTGCTTGCATGACCCTACTGCACATGGGCGCGGCAGTACTCCCTTATAAAAGCGACAGCGTGCACGCTATAGGCATTCATTTTCTCTCAATGTGTCAGGCGGTGACTACAGAGGGGAGGCAGGGCGGGAGTAGGTTAAGTATGTTTTAGGCACAAAGAAACCATTTTTAGCCGGCCTGGCTAGGGGCCAGCAAAATGTTCATTCTTTGTTGAAAAAACATCTTAACCTGATAATTTTGCATTATCAGCAGACCTCGTCATGTTCGGTGGCGGACACCGCCTCAACGAGCGCCCCGGGGTTCAAGCAGGCGTTCCCCCAAAAATCTTTAGTCTGGAAGAGAAAAAATTTGCACTTTATTCAGAACAGGTTAAATGACAGGAACTTGGTCTCTTTCGTAGGATATGGTGGCCCTGAAAAGGGCCGTTTGGGAGTCTTGCTTCTTTCTGGATGGCTTGCTTCCATCTGGGTGGCTTGCTTCTGTGTTCTGAGTGCTTAATGGGGGGGTTGACCACGTTTCTGGCTGCGACGATGGGTCCCAGTCGGTGTAGTCCTGATTCTTCTCTTGACATGTCCCTCGGGTAGTGGGAGGTAGGTGAAGGTCGTTTGATGTTGCCAAGACGCTGCTGCTAGGATTTCTTCTATTGGAATAGCGTTGTGGTGGGCCCATGATGTGGTGATAGCTCTCACTTCGTGAGCAGTCACTCTCATGCTCTCTTTTGGGGTTTTGTCGTAGGCTGCTTCGATTGTTTTCTTAATCCATCTTGATACCATGGCAGCAGACGTTTCACCCGTTTGAGGATCAATTGGGAGAAAAAGTTGGTTTCTTCCGCGGCGGATGTCTTCATGGCGAGTCCGGGCTAGGAAGAAGCGTAAAGCTCTGACTGGGCAAAGAAGGCGTTCAAGTTCGTTGCCAACTAGGAAGGATAGAGCCAGAAAAGTGATTGGTTTCGGTGGTTCCGACGGTTTTTGTGTTTTTGTTCTGAATGTTGATCTTGGGTAGAGAGTAACAGAGGAAAGGTTGGGGCCGAAGATGCAGTATGCTGGATCTGCTGAGAGGGCTTGGATCTCCAAACACCGTAGGCTGGCTGCGACAGTTATGAGGAAGACCGTCTTCCGGGTCATGAGGTGAAGAGAGGTGTCCTGAAGGGGTTCATATGGTTCACTCGTTAGGGACTGGAGGACGAGTGAAAGGTCCCAGTCTGTTATAAATCTCCTGGTGGTGGGTCTTTCATTTTCCTAAGAGCGTAGGAGTGCCGAGATGCGGTAGTCTTCGAGTAGGTTCGTGCTGTTGGCGGCTTTGAAGATGGTGTTTAGGGCAGATCGAAATACCAAGATTGTGGAGCCTTTGAGTTTGTCGATGTTGAAAAGGTCTCTGAAGCAGTTCACGAGGGTGGGAAGAGGTGGGTTGATAGGATTAGCTTGTTTTGTGATACACCAATGAATCCATTTAGACCATTGGCTGTCGTACATTCGGGTAGTGGAATCCCTGGTTGCCTTAGATTAGAGGCGATGCGTTCGGCCTCTTCTCGATGAATTCCAGCCTTTTTGAGGAGTTTGATGATAGTAGCCACCCGTGTAGATTGAGGTTTAATACATTCGGGTGTAATTTTGTCCCTTTCTGTTGGGACAGAAGATCTGGTTGAGGAGGCAGACTTCTTGGAGTGTCGACTAGAAGTTCTAGCAGGAGCGGGAACCACGCTGCCGAAGGCCATAGGGGGGCTATGAGAAGGAACAAGCTCTGGCTTTCTTGGATTTTTAGGAGGACTAGTGGGAAGAGCCTGAAGGGAGGAAAGAGGTAGGTTTAAAGGTTTTGCCATGGGAACGTTAGGGCGACTACTGCCACTGCTGTGTCGTCCGGAATCGGGCTTATGTAGAGGGGAAGTCTGGCATTGTGCTTCGTGGCGAACAGGTCTAACATCGGGGTGCCCCAGATGGTGAAGAGAGATTCGCAGATGGATTTCTTGAGGCACCATTCGCCTGTCGGAGGCTTCTGGCGTGACAGAGAGTTGGCAATTACATTCCTGTTGCCTGGGACGTGGAGGGGAAGGAGAGTGATGTTGTGCGGTATGCAGAGATTGAAAATTTCTGATGTTAGGCCGTGAAGAGATCTGGATTTCGTTCCGCCTTCTTTCCTTATGTAGGCTAGAGCAGTCGTGTTGTCGGACTGTACTTGAATCGTCTTGTTTTTGATTTCCGGAAGAAAATGATGAAGGGCAAGTAGGATTGCTCTAAGTTCGAGGTAGTTGATGTGATCTGTGCAGTTCGGGGGCCAAAGGCCTGAGGCTTCTCGTGTGCCGAGATGGGTGCCCCAGCCAGTCTTCGAGGCGTCCGTGAAAATGTGCAGATCGGGGGGTGGCTCGTGAAGAGGCTGTGTCCTTGTAAGGTTGGTGATGTCTGTCCACCAAAGGAGGGAGTCCAAGGGAAAGCTGGGACTGATGGGGACTTGCATGTCTGGGAAGTCCTAATCGATTGATTTGTTGTCGATGTGGTGGTGGTGGAGCGGTCTTACCATCCATCGGCCGTACGGGACGAGGGTCACCTTGCGTCCATTTTCCCGATGAGGGAGTTCAGTTCTCGTGGAGAGAAACTTGTTTTCGACCGAAAGTGACGGGCGTGGAGAAGGAGGTCTTCTACTCGTTCCGGGGATGGGGCAATTCTTGCTATGCGGAGGTCGAAAAAGGCTCCTAGAAAGGTGAAGACTTGAGCTGGATTTAGGCGAGATTTTGAGTAATTCACCCCGAAGTCCAGTTGATTTAAGAGGGAGATGGGGATTACCTGTTTCGTTCCAGTGTGAGAGGGTCCGGATCGTTGAGGGCCCAGTCGTCCAGATAAGCATTGGCCTGAATTTCGTTTTGGTGTAGGTTTGCCAATATAGGTTTGAGAACCGTTCTGGTTCTCAAACCAGAATTTGGGGGCTGCATTCTGGGGGCTGCATTTAGGCCGAAGGGAAGACAACGGAATTCGTAGACCCTTTGGTTGTAGATGAAACGAAAGAGGCGGGTGATAGCCGGGTGGAGTGGACGTGGAGGTAAGCATCTTCCAGGTCGATTGAGACTGTCCAGTCGTTTTGTTTGAACGCAAGACGGATTGATTCGAGAGTTTCCATTTTGAAATGATCGTTTTGGATGTATTTGTTGAGAGGTTTCATGTTGAATATCAAGCGGGAGCCTCCTGACTTCTTTGGCCGGGTGAAAATGGAGCTGTAGAAGCCCGGGCCTGGTTCGTGGCATTCCCTTATTGCCTCTTTCCGAAGAAGTTCTGAGACCTCGAATGAAAGCATTGGAGTTGTGGGCAGGGAAAAATCCCAAGGCGGTGTTGGGAGAAAAGGTGGATTTGACAGGAATTTCGGACGAAAGCCGTGTTCGATGATAATAGGACTTCTGGGTTTGATGTAAGAAGTCGCCAGGCCGGGAGGAATCGTTGTAGTCTTGTGCCGACTGGAAGGCAGGATGGGAGGGAGGCGTCATTGTTGGCTTGCAAAAGGCGGTTCTGCCTCCTGGTGACGAATGGCGGCTTCGTCGATCTGGAGTGGCGGCTCGTTTTTGGTTGCGTGGGGCGTAACGAGAGCGAGGCTGGTCCGTCCGAAAGGGCTGCGAGTTTCTGGGACGAGAGTCGTTGAGACGGAGGGGCTAAGGGGGAGCCGGTGGCTTGTTCCAAATGTCTTGCGGCGGACGAGGGTTGAACTGTATATTTTTGAATCCCGGACGAGAGATAGAAGAAACTAGCTTCTGTGGTTTGGACTTCTTAGAGACGTCCAGATGAGGGGCGAGAGTTGGGATGAGACCACGGAATAGCGTGTCGTACTCGTGGATGGGTTGGTTGCGGAGCCGGTGCGTCGTGGAGACATTCAAGTTGTTGGCGGACGAAAGAGCAATATCCCGGAGGAGAAGAGTGTTGTTGAGAAGGGCTCTGGTGGCCCAATTGATGGAACGATACGTGGCTAAGCTTGCCTTCTGAAAGAGTTGCGTGATATCACTAAAGATTGCGTAATTCTTCGGCATTTGCGTCCGGAGATAATTTTTCGCAAAGGGCGTTTACCGCAGTGTTGAGAACGTCGGCTTGTGAAGCGGCACGAAAACTCAGCCGAAGGCACTTGTCATTTTCATAGAGGATGAAAGTTGGGATGTCCGCTTTCTTGGGGATCGATAGAGCAGTGCCGAAATCCATCTTCACTTCACTGCATAGGAATTCGCATTCTGGATAGGTGGCGAAGTTGTTCGGGTTCGTAGCGCCATCGGCTAGCGGACGAAAGAAGCTGTTTTCACGGCCCGGTCGAGGTGGTGGTGGTTCCTTGTCGAGGACGAGTGGGTCGCCTTTGCCGAGCAGGGAGCCTTCATTGCGGAGGAGGCAGGTTAGCAGCATGGTGAATTGCCCTAGAAGGTTGCGGGGTTTGGTGTCTTTGTCTCTTAGGGCAAAGCCGAAACCAGTTTTCAGCCCACGGTTGATCACGGGAGCGTCAGACGATTGTGTCGGCTTGAAGAGGAAGCAATCGGGGATGGTTTCTTCGACAGTCTTTAGGAGCAAGCCAGCGGGAACGTCTGGTCGTTGGTGGCGTCGTCCGGGAAGTGGATCCGCTTGCCGGACGAGAGTGGGATGGCGGGCGGCAGACCATCAGTGGTAGCCGAGGGGCCGGCAGGAGGAGAAGCTTGCGGGCGAGAGAGAGACGGTTTGCGTTTCTTCTCAGTGCCAGAGGGAGACGTCGATCCTTGTTTGCGGGAGTCACGGCTGGAGGCCGAAGCTATCCAGGCTTGCGTGAGGGCGAGTCGGGCCGAAGACGTGCAGGATGGAGGCGGCATGGGATTGTCTTGCATCTCACGAACCGTTTCCTGGACGATGTTCCGTACTATGCTGCGGGAGACGCTTTGACTCCGAGAAGAGTTGGATGATAAGTCCAAGGGAAAGTTGCGGGCCGGCGAGCGAGACGCTGCAACGGCCTGTTGAAGGGATCGTTTGGCTTCACTGTAGACGACTTTAGCTCGTTGAAAGTCCTCTTGTAGAGCCGAGAGGTCCAAGGGTTCGGCCGGCGGGGTGCGTTGGCCGGGTTTGCAAGGGAGAGTCTGACAAGGCGTTGGCGCTTGCATCGAAGAAGGAGGCAGCAGGGATCGGGCCGACGGCGGCGAGGTCAAGGGCGTAGATCCAGCGATTGCCGAGGGAGAAAGCAGTAGTTTGCGGACAAGAAAGAGCATGAGAAGGAGCGGCGAGCGAAGTGGGAGCTTTGGATGCGGCAGCCATCATCGGGTAGAATCCAAGTTTCCGTGCGAAAGACAGGGGAACTCCGGCACGAGGTGGCGTGGAGACACCTCTGGAGGAAAATGAATGCCGATAGCGTGCACGCTGTCGCTTTTATAAGGGAGTACTGCCGCCCCCTTGCACAGTAGGGTCATGCAAGCAGGCATCTGCGCACCGGAAAAAGAAACCTCCAGGGGAACATCACATTCGAGGAATATAATGCAAAATTATCAGGTTAAGATGTTTTGGCAACAAAGAAAGTACATTTTGCCGGCCCCCAGCCAGGCTGGCTAAAAATGATTTCTTTTTTGCCTAAAACATACTTAACCTGATAATTTAGAATTACATTGTCCTCAATTAATGTTCTCCCTGGAGGTTTTTTAGTTGCTTGTAGACGCCTGCTTGCATGACCCACTGCGCATGGGCAGTCCTACGTATATAAGCGAGAACGTGGTTGGACTCGGCATACATTTTCCTCTCAATCTGTCAGGCGGTGACTTGAGAGGGGAGGCAGGGCGGGCTTAGGTTAAGTATGTTTTAGGCAAAAAAGAAACCATTTTTAGCCGGCCTGACTGGGGGACAGCAAAATGTACTTTCTTTGTTTGCCAAACATATTAACCTGATAATTTAGCACTATCAGCAGACCTCGTCAAAGCATGGTGGCGGGCACCGATCTGACGGGGCGCGCCGGGTTGCAAGCAGGCTTCCCCAAAATTTTATTTAGAAAATTTGCACTTTATTCAGAACAGGTGGTTGGAACAGGAATTTGGATCTCTTTCGTAGGATTTGGTGGCCCTGAAAAGGACCGTTGTTTGAGGGATCTTGCTTCCTTCTGGGTGGCTTGCTTCCGTCTGTGCATGGCTTGCTTCCATCTTTGGGACGGCTTGCTTCTGCTTCGTTCTGAATGTGCTTAAGGGGGGGTTGACCACGGATCTGGCTGCGACGATTGGTCCCAGCCAACCCTTCCGAATGTCAATCTAGTAGCAGTCGCCACTTGCCCAGTAGACCTTACAAAGCACTCGCCATTTCACAATTTCTACTCGCCACATACCAAATACGTCTTGTATGATGAAAGGTTTCTCTAATGTATGCATTAACAAAATTTTAGAATTTTCTTAAACTCAAGTATTAATTCAGAAAATCCACCTTATAAATCTAAGCATAACGCCGCAAACCGTTCGTCTCTAACTTGTACGGTTCCAGAGGTACCCCTTTTTTAGTGGCATGCTCTGCAGCTAGTCGCCACTTTGGCGAGTAAGGCTAAATTCCAAGTCGCCAACTGTTGATTTCCACACGCCAAATGGCGAGTGGCGACCGACATTGGGAAGGGTTGGTCCCAGCCGGTGTAGTCCTTCTTCTTCCTTTGACATGTTCCTTAGGTAGTGTGACGTGAATGACGTTGGATGTCGCCAGGAAGCGGCTTGTAGAATCTCTTCAATTGGAGTGGCGCTATAGTATGCCCATGAAGTCGACACTGCTCTAACCTCGTGTGCTGTTGCTTTCTGTCTGTTAAGGTTGGCTTTGTCGTATGCGATGTCAATTGTTTTCTTAATCCAGCGGGAGATCATGGCCGCTGAGGTTTCTCCTGTTTGTAAATCGACGGGTAGGAAAAGTTGGTTTCTGCCCCTGCGAATGTCTTCGTGTTGGGTTCTCGTGAGGTAGAAATGAAGCGCCCGGATGGGGCATAGAAGGCGTTTTGGTTCATTCCCTGTTAGGTTCGTGAGTGCTGGAAAGGTTATGGGTTTTGTTAGTTCAGAGGGTTTTTGAGTTTTGGCTCGGAACCCCGATCTTGGGTGAAGGGTTACTGAAAAGAAATTTGGTCCAAAGATACAGTAGGCTGGGTCGGCTGACAGGGCTTGGATTTCGGAGCAGCGGGCGCTGGCAGCTAATGTTACAAGGAAGACAGTTTTCCTCGTTAAGAGGTTTAGGGAGCTGTCTTGCATTGGTTCGTAGGGAGCTTCCATTAGTGATTGGAGTACGATCGAGAGATCCCAGTCCGCAATCTGTCTACTTGAAGCAGGCCGATCGTTTTCAAAATAACGGAGGAGGGCCGAGATACGATAGTCATTTAGGAGTTTAGTCTTGTCTGCTGCTTTGAACACTGAGTTTAGGGCTGACCGATAAACCAGGATTGTAGAGCCTTTGAGCTTGTCGATGTTGAAGAGGTCGTTGAAGAATCTCAGCAGTTCAGGTAGAGTGGGGTTGATTGGATTGATTTCCTTTGCGAAACACCAATGAAACCATTTGGCCCAATGGCTGTCGTACATCTTGTTTGTTGATTCTCTGGTGGCTCTTGAGGCGATGCGGGTGGCATCATCTTTATGAATTCCTGCCTTCTTGAGGAGTTTGATGATAGTAGCCACGCGTGAAGGTTTAGGTTGGGGAGGTTTTGGTGAAGTTTCGACCCTTTTTGTTGTGACAGAAGATCTGGAAAATGAGGGAGGGATCTTGGGGTGTCTACTAGTAGTGACAGTAGGTGTGGGAACCACGGTGCTGATGGCCAGAATGGGGCTGTTAGAAGAAAGAGGCTTTGGCTTTCTTCGGCTTTTTGAAGTGCTTGGGGAAGCAGTTTGAAGGGTGGGAACAGGTAAGCGTAGAGGTTGTGCCATGGGTACGTCAGGGAGTCGACTGCCAGGGCTTGGTCGTCCGCGATCGAGCTGCTGTAGTGGGGAAGTCTGGCATTGTGCCTCGTGGCGAATAGGTCGATCATGGGGGTTCCCCACGTCATGAAGAGCGGCGTGAGAGGGAATCTGCAATGACGTTCCTGTTCCCTGGGATGTGGAGAGGCAGTAGGGTGATGTTGTTGGCGATGCAAAGGTTGAGAATCTTAGAAGTTAAGTTGTGGAGAAGTCTGGATTTGGTTCCACCTTGTTTCTTTATGTAGGCTAATCCGCCGTGGTGTTGTCGGCTTGTATTTGGACGACTTGGTTTTTGATTTGATGGGAGAAAATTCTGTAAAGCCAGGAGGATTGCACGAAGCTCGAGGAAGTTGATGTGCTGAAGTTTTTCTTCCTGCCAAGTCCCTGATGTTTCCAGGTTGTTTAGGTGGGCTCCCCAGCCGTGGTTTGATGCATCCGTGAAGATGATGAGGTTTGGGGGTGGTTCGTGGAGAGGGACCGATTTCGTGAGGTTCATGACGTCTGTCCACCAAAGGAGGCTGTTGCGAGGGAAGTCGTCGTGGAAGGGGAACTGGTGATCTGGGTTGAGATGAGGGTTTGACCACTTGTCGATCCGGTGGTGGTGGAAGGGTCTTACCATCCAGCGGCCGTGAGGAACGAGTGACGCCAGTGAGTCTAACTTCCCGATGAGATAGTTTAGTTCCCGTAGGCAGAATGTTGGTTGAGACTGAAAGTGGCGAATGTGACGGAAAAGGTTTTGTACTCTGTCGGGTGAGGGAGAGATTAGGGCCGATGAGAGATTGAATGAGGCGCCTAGGAACGTGAATTTTTGTTGCGGGGTGAGGCGAGATTTGGGTTGGCTCAGTAAGCTGATTGTTTTGTCCCTGTCTTGTTCGAGACGGTGGGGATCCTGGTTGTGTACGGCCCAGTCGTCGAGATATATACTTGCTTTGATTTAATGTTGGTGGAGGTTTGCTAAGATTGGCTTCAAAATCGTGGCGAAGACTCTTGGAGCTGCGTTCAAACCGAAAGGAAGACAACGGAATTCGTAAACTTGGTTGTCGTAAATGAAGCGGAAGAATTTTGTGGCGGCTGGGTGGAGAGGGACATGTAGGTATGCGTCTTCCAGGTCTATGGAGATCGTCCAGTCGTTCTGTTTGAAGGAGAGGCGTATGGATTCTAGTGTTTCCATTATGAAGTTGGGATTGTCGATGTACTTGTTTAGTGGTTTCATGTTGAAGATTAGCCTTTGACCCCCTGTTTTCTTTGGTCGGGTGAAGATGGAGCTGTAAAAGCCCGGACCCGGGTTTTGTTTTTTGATGATTGCATTCTTTGTTAGGAGGAGTGAGATTTCCGACGTGAGGGAGTGTGATACTGGGGTCGTGAAAGTCCACGGAGGGCTTGATGCAAGTGGTGGTCTTGAAAGAAAGGATGGATGGAAGGCGTCTTCGATGATTGAGAGTACTTCTTGGTTGTGCGACAGGGATTTCCAAGCCGGGAAGAAATGGCGTAGTCTCGCGCCGACAGGGAAGAGAGAGAGCCGGCGATAGTCATTGGTTGCGACGTGGTTTGCGGCGCCCGGGAGATGAGAGTCGGCTGCGGCGGTCGGGAGTTGCGGCGCCTTTCTGGTTGAAGCGCTGACTGGGGCGAGAGCGTGGTTGACGGTCGGTCCGAAAGGGCTGCTTCTTGCCGGAGGGAGTGTCGTATCCTGCGACACTCGAGGGAGTCTATGGTTTCTCGGGAGAAAGGCGGCCGACTTGGTGCCTGTTTGGTTTAGACGATCGAAAGGCTAGTTTGTCTTGTCTTACGGGTTTAGGTTTGCGGGAGATTTCCAAGTGAGGGGCTAGTGTCGGAATCAATCCCCTGAAAAGCGTATCGGACTCGTGAAGCGGCTGGTTGCGTAGACGGTGTCTAGTCGATTCGTTTAAGTTGTGGGCGGTCTTGAGGGCAGCTTCCCATAAGAGTAAGGTGTTGTTGAGTAACGCCCGTGTGGCCCAGTTCAAAGAGTGATAAGTTGCAAAACTTGCCTTTTGGAAGAGCTGCGAGATGAGAGAGGACAGATTACGGATCTCTTCGGGGCTAGCGTCGGCCGATAGTTTCTCACAAAGTGCGTTGACTGCGGTGTTCAAGACGTCGGCCTGAGAAGCGGCTCGTAGACTTAGGCGTAAACACTTGTCGTTGTCGTACAAGACAAAGGAGGGAACCTCAAGTCTTTTGGGGATGGTAAGTACCGAACCAAAATCCATCTTGACTTCGCCGCAAAGGAATTCGCATTCTCGGTATGTGTCGAAGTTTTTAGGGTTAGTGGCACCGTCGCCGTATGGACGGAATAAGCTTGATTCTCGGCCGGGCCGTGGCGCTGGCGGTTCAGTGTCGAGCAGAAGGGAATCGCCTTTCCTCAGGAGAGAGCCGCCGTTGCGAAGCAGACAAGTCAGGAGAGTCGTTGACTGGCCTAGTAGACTGCGGGGTTTCGCGTCCTTGTCGCGGAGGGCGAAGCCAAAGCCGGTTTTGAGACCTCTGTTTATTACTGGGGCGTCAGCAGATTCAGAAGGCTTGTATAGAAAGCAATCCGGGACGGTGTTTTGACTGTCTTAAGAAGGGATGCTAAAGGTATGGTCGGGTCGTCGTTGTCGTCGTCCGGGAAGTGGATATGCTTTGCGGGCGGTAATGGCATGTGGGAGTGTCGCGACAGCGTGGTGGGGTCGTGCGACACAGTAGTGGGGTCGTGCGACACTGATGAGTGCTTGTGCTTCTTGGCCGGTGGCGCGGCGTCGTGCGACACACGTTTACGGTGTTCATGGCTTGAAGTAGAGGCGACCCAGTCATGAGTGTTGGCTTGCCGAACAGATGAGGTGCACGACGGGGGAGGCATCGGTGTCTTCCCAGCAAGGCGGCTAAAGACCGAGTCGACGAGGTTGTGCGCTTCACTGCGTATGACGCTGTGTTGTCTGCGCGACGAACTGGAAGATAAGTCAAGCGGCGAGTGGTCGGGTGGTTGGCCGGCATGAGCCGTGGCTTTTCGGAACTTCTGCTTGGCGTCCGGAAGCAGCGCTTTGGCGTGTCGTACGTCTTCTGCCAAGACCGATAGAGCGGGAGGGGGCGGCGTGCGTTGGCCGTCCTGCAGCGGAGAGTCGTCGGTGTCGCCGTTGCCGACATGCACGTCCCGTACTAAGCCGGGCGCGCAGCGGTCGACGCGGGCGGGAAGGATGGCCGGAGGAGAGAGAGCAGCATCCGAGGCAAGAGCAGTGGCACACGATGCGACATCCATCATTGGCGAGGGGCGGCGAAAATCCAAAATCCAAGTGGGAGACGAGGTGACGTGACGGAACCTCTGGAGGAAAAAGAATACCGAGTCCAACCACGTTCTCGCTTTTATAGGGAGGACTGCGCATGCGCAGTGGATCATGCAAGCAGGCGTCTACAAGCAATTAAAAAACCTCCAGGGAGAACATTAATTGAGGACAATGTAATGCTAAATTATCAAGTTAATATGTTTGGCAAACAAAGAAACTAACAATTCACAAATTTACTAGCCTATTAAATTTACAAGCACCACGTTCAAAACATCCATTTACTAGCAAGCTGTAAATTAATCGCGTTCAATACTAACACAAATTTACTAATCACTAACAAGGATTTTCAATAACTCGCGCAGTTAAATAAACTAACAAGCTTACTAACTAACTGACAACAGTAGCTTTCAACAACACACCAAGCATAAAAGCATGCGGCAAAAAATACAATAAACAAGGTTTCCAGTTATGAAACCGGACACCAAAAAACATTTCAGGCTTAATTTAATCACGTTTTTATCGCTATTATTCCCTTTTCTAGTATCGAGGGTGGAGTAACACCTCTGCGTTGCGGAAGACATGACCTTTGTAAATTTATTCATGGAATGTTCATAACACGCAAGATTAAAATACAAAATAGTAATTACAAAATTACTAAATCTAAATTCCAGCATGAACTAGAAATTACCAGAATCACTTCAATCTGTACAAAAACAGAAACAAAGTTAGAAAAATGTCAAATTCATCCTTACGCACGACAAAACTATTTGCCAAATAGCAAAATTCGCTTACCAACAAGACTGAAGCTGGATACTGAAGACAGGTAAAGAAATTTAAAATTTAAAATCTAACCAATTCCATACTTTCGTCACCGTTGTAAAGAATAGGCCTATTGGACGAGTGTAGCCTACTCTAAACTAGAACAAGTACAAACATGATTGCCAAGGGAAGGGACATTTATTAAGCATTGACATTAGTGTTGGGCGGTACCCAAAATTATTGTGACGGTGCCGGTACCAGCCTAGGTACCGCGGTACTAGGTATTTAACGGTTCTTAAAATTTGGCAATACTTCCTACTTATATGGCGGTATTTTTTTAAGTAGCCTAATCAAACTAATTAAGGTTGGAAATGGAATCATCAACTTCATTTACGTAGACCCTCCCCCTCCAAAAAAAATACACATAAAAAATAATCACCAAGTAGGTGACTGAACTTTGAACTCAACTTTGTTTTTCTGTTAGTTCTTATGCTGGTTGTAGCATCAAAGTTACACAAATTTGGCTCCACTTTTGTGCATTGTTTACAATTCCAATTTTACCATTGTTGCTCTTTAACTGATTATTACACTGCTTTGAGCCCTACAACACAGGGGAGGGAGGGGGGAGGGATTGAGGCTTAATGGCGCGTCGACAGCACAACACAAGGACTGACTGAACTATTGTTATAATTTTAGCGCCTTTTTCATATTAATACAATACGTGTATTTTAGCAATGCACGGTATTTGGTATCGTTGCATTTTTGGTACCGCGGTACACTGTTAGAACCAGTATACCGCCCAACACTAATTGACATTGTGTTTATATACACGAGTTTGTTCAGCTGATTTAAACAGCTGACCAACGATTGCACTATTACATAAATGCAAGGGGTGTATGACGCAGCTGTGGCCATAAACAAGCTAACATCACATGTAGCGATGATACATGACGTGGTGGGAGGGCGACATACACCACAGTTGGCTAACGCCTCTACACCATTTTAGGAGGTTCCGTGCTCGTACATGCGCATACGGGTTGCGAAGCTGGACGTATCTAAACTGTTTAAATCCTCCAGGGAAGATAGCATTCTAGGAAAGGAACGCAAATTTACAGGCAGTGGGGGGGGGGGGGGGAACTTTAGATTGTCGTGTGAGAGTAAAGAAGAATTCCTGGCCATGGCCCTGGTAGAAAGTAATATGAACACCTGGAAGTTCACTTTTGAATTGGCTCGCTCTACAGTGGATTCAGACTTTTATAGCAAAGGAGTAGAAAAAGGACTACTCTGAAAAGAGGAAATATTGAAATATGCAAGCCTACATAAGCCTATGGCCTGGTCATAGATTTTACTGTTAATAGGCTGAACCATTAACTAAGAGACTAATTCTCACATGCTTACACCACCTTTTTCATTCAGTGCTGTTCTAGACTATGCAACAAATAATTTTGAAAACTGGAAAATAGTACAGAATAGGTCAACAGGACCATGGCTTATGAACTTTTTGTTTGGCTAATCAATTGTTCATACTAATACAGATTATTAAATAAACAGCTTTAACATTAATGAATTCATAGGCTTACATTAATGTACTCAACTTCCTTAGGCGATAAAGGTTTTCTTCTATATTTATCAGGCAACTGAGTATCATCTATATACGGCCCCACACTTGGCTTTTGCGAGGCTCGTGATGGTCCCCTTTGATGACTGGCAGATGAAGCAACTACGCCATCTGGAATAATACCAGCCACTCATTCATTATCTATTCACTCATTTCAAGAAGTCAAATTATAACATGGTACTAGTGTTTCTTACTTGCCAAGACCCTTTGATATGATCAAGTACACCACATGGAATAGGATTTTTTTAAATCAATCAATCAATCTGCATAATCACGCAGATGTCAGGCAGCAAGAAACAGCTCAGCAATCAACAGCCAACAATGTCTTTTCTTTTAAATAATCTCTTTTATTTAAACAAATTCTTTAAACAATCGCTTTAAACTTATGGTGCACATGCTTATCAATGCTACCTTGAAAAGTGGCCAGCAACAACGAGACCTTTGTAATGTAAAAAGCAGCACTATGAGGCATTGTCGGTGAATTACTTTCTGCCTCTCCACGATAAAAAAATAAATAAACCTGTTTAAACCAATTATAGGTGAGAGTCGATTTGTTTTCTACAGCGATCGAAATGGCTACTAATTGTTTAACACGTGTGAATAATTACCCCTCCTAAGAATACAATCCAAAAACCCAAATGATTTCTTGGCCACGGTTCCACAACGCTTATGCAATCATAAAACTAGTCATCGCTTGCATTTCTAGCTTTTGATCAGCTGCGATGGGATGGCATAGTTCCCAGTCATTGGTCGTGGATGGTTGACGTCAGTCGGCGGCAAAAAAATAACGAACACCATTAATTTGCAACAAACAAAAATCTTTGATTATTTCTAGTGGAGGATTTCCCCGACGGATTCGACCCATTTTCAAACTTAGACCTAGAAATGTACCATAGAATGTGTGTGCAAAATTTGACAGAAATCCGATAATTCGTTAAAACGCTAACACACAGACAGACATCCAGACAGAGAGACAGACACACCGTTCACCTAAGAGTCTAATTGACTCTAATAATGACAAAACCAGTGGGCTAAAGGTTTGAACTTTGTTATACAGAAGCATATTTGTTTATGAGAAAGGAAACTGCAGCGAGAAGATATATAGAAACACCTGTCGTAGCATACGGAGATTGCAGCTTAAGAGATAGCATCGTGGTAGCTTACAGGTTAAAGTGACACATGAAATTTGTTACGGCCGCATAATATGCTTTACTGCAGCCACAGTTGGCTACGATGGGTGTTTCATCTTATTTTCCATGGAAATATTGAAATGTCAGTGCATGGAGATCAGGTTGGGGTGGGGATAACTAAACATGGTAAAAATTAGGACAGGTTACATAATCACTATCAGAAAGTACTCGAACATTGCAAGACGACGCAGAACACGTGTCATAGCGTACTGGGCTTCACTGCAATCCCACCCACATGCTACGACAAGTGTTTCTATTTAATTCTCATTGAACTTTTGAAATTGAAATTTTCTAGATCGGAGCGACTGACGGGGATGCGCTGATTGAATGAATGAAATGAAAGAAAATCAGTGTTTGTTAGCCAGTGTGCGCAAAAACCAAACCGTACCAGTGTTGCAATCGAACTCACTTGATTTTTTGGGGAAAGGTAAAACTAAACCAAAATTAATAAAATAGAACAGGTTTTATATTCAGTACACAGTACTAATGTGTTGCTGTAGTGTTTACTTCACGTGAAACCTAACTACACCATTCACGTTTAATTTTTAACATTGACCCAAGCATAGTAGATTATTTTTGGCGTCTGTGTGAAGCATAGCAGTTGCAACAAGAATACACTCTAAGAGTGTAGGGAGACAACGCGGAATGAGCGAGAGACTCTGCTAATAATTTTATATTACCGTAGTACGAATATATACCACTAGCCCCCAAAGCAGAATTTTCTGCCACTGTCTGCGATACCAATTGTCAGGGAAAAATTGTCTGCAGCTATCTTCGTATGGTTACGTGCATATTTATTGGTTTTTACTGAATAACTTTTTAGTGCTTTATTCTATTGATCTGGCTCTTCCACCAACGGAAAGGTCTCGTCGAGATGATTAAAATGGTGTATTGGAATGTCCAAATCAGTCAAAAATTGGCGAAACGGAAGAAATTTGATCAAAATGGGAGGTTTTTGTCTGCGACTGTGCCAGATTATCTGCGACATAGTCGCACGTCGCACCCTTTTCTGCCTTCGGGCCACTAGCTATGGCCATTTAAGGTGATATCACCTCAGTTAGCCATTGAAGAATGAGCACAGCAGCTCTTTCGCCATGTAAGTGGACTACGGCAGTCATGTGACACGCGTGTCATGGGACACAGCCGTGTTGCATGGTATAATGGCAAGCATAGAGGAGGTAAACTGCCCCTTACATTTTCAAGTTTATTTTAATTTTGAATCTGCACCCGTTGGCTTTAACTGCCAGACCTTTTGGAGGCTAACACACTGAATTTGACTGGTCAACAAGACGCTTTTGACATTGGGGAAGAGAAGTTAGTTCACCAGTTCTTGTACTGTCATGCCCTCTGACAAGAGACTATCTTACTCAGATATTGACTTCTGCTTATTCTGATTTTCAGGATTGCTTGTTGGATTCATTCTTTTCTGTGGATTTCTTGTCAACGATCACGCAAAAGAAAGAGAGAGACTGTGACAAGGCCGATCGAGAGAACCCAAGTTATACGCACCATCACAGTATTTCAACACGAGAATGAGTCCAGCTAGATGGTCAAAAGTTCTGTTTTGAAGCTGTTTATGTTGGGTGCAATGACTACACCCTTTGGGAGCTTGTTCCACAGCGATCAGAGTATTTGTTGAAGCTGTGGATGTATCATTGCTGAGTTGAAACAAATGCCTCAGTAATGTGTCACTGTGTCATGGTACTTGAAAGTGGAAATGAGATTGGTGCGCATTCGATGGTATTGGTAGGAAGGAGCTTTTAAAATTTCACCTAAAATTAGCTATCTGTAGGACTCAACCAATTTTGTTGCCCTTCTTTCAAGCCCGTCATGATCACACTTGTACACAATCCACAAACCAATGTCAGTTATACGAGAATATTGCGAATGAGACTGCATTCCTAGAGCGAGGAGGTACAGGAATTCAGGTTGGAAAAGTGGTTCGTATGATGGCTAGCATCTTTTACTCATGTATTACTGTAATATCAATGTAAGTGAAGGACAAACGGTTATCAATGGTGACCCTTGTAATTGTTGAGGTTCAATTTACTGCCGGGGCCATCCTCATAGGTGTAGATGTGATCGAAAACAACCGAACCAAGCAGGTAATAGCGCATTTGATATGGTCAGGTCCATATCCATGTATCAGCCCACTGGACGAATTGGTAAATGTTGCACTGGATTGTGCTGGTGAACTGAACGAAACTGTGCCATTGAGGCCTATTGTCATCTTGTACATGGCATAGGAATGATTGCTTTGGTCTTTCTCGTAGTAATCCCACAGCCAGTCAGTGGACCCACAGACTGGGTAAGTTGCATATTTTCTTGTAGTTGGCTGTGAAGACATTTTGTTTGGCAGAGGTTGGAGGATCATATCGTGTGGGGATAGCGAGTTGGCTAATTAGGGTAACAAGATTACTAGAGCTAAGTTGGGAAGCAGCTTTGAAGCCGGTGACGGTTGTAGTGATGCTGTTCTGACTCTGAAGGATGAGTCCGAGATTAGTTGGATCTATCCATGGTCAACAATTGAACAATACCACGACTGATAACTGTTGATGAGCAGTTTGTCTACAAAAGTAGCTACCCATTTGCAAAGGTTGAAATCACTAAGGAGGAGGATATCGTCCAGGATGTTGGTATACCGCAGATTTTACAAAACTAACGAGTTGAAGTTGTCAGCTGCAGACCTGACTCCTAGAAATTAGTAAAAGACAGTGACGGTGAGAATAGGCATATCCACATGGCATACGGTAATAGGGTCTTGTCGGCTCTACGACTTTGAGGGAAAGGGTCAATAACTTCCATTTTGACAAAGTTGTTAAAGACGGGGTTTTACCCCTAAAAATAGTTTTTACGTAGCCTAAAATACTTACCTGTATTTTAAATGCTTTACAATTATTTGGAAATGGTACCCGTCCCAAAGATGAAATTCTACTCTCTTGGTCCTTGCAATGGCGCTCCACTGGGGCCCCTGACCGCCGCCAGGTGGCGCCCCATTCCCGCTCAACCTCACAGTTTGTCTCCCCGTGAAAACACAGTTCGACGCGGGAGGAGGGTGGGTTCCCACAGGTAAGTATTTTAGGCTAAGTAAAAACTATTTTTAGGGGTAAAACCCCGTTTTTACTGCTAGCCTAAAATACTTACCTGTATTTTATATGCCGACTTTGTCCTACCGAAAGGGTGGCGTCAAACCCTCGCCAATGCAAGACCCTCAGTAGACCCCACATGACCTAACATATGAAATCTTACAGAGCAGACCCATCCACCGGTGGACCCCCCCCGGTGGTGGGTATGAGAGACAATACCTCTTACCTCATTTCCTCTTAACCACTTTAACAGCAGCCATGAACTGGATGTCCCTGTTCTTAACATCGGATATCTCAATCCTCCTCAGATAATGGGCTACGAAAGTGGTCCGTCTCTTCCATCTTCCTGCCTCTAGGATTTCGCCAAGTGGTGTGCCTGCGGCGAAAGCCCACGAAGTGGCCAGCGCTCTCACACCATGATCTGAGATCCATCCTGGGACCGCCGAGTCTTCTCCGCGGTGGGCTCCTTCGATGGTGGTGCAAATCCACTTTGCGATAATGCCCGGGGACACGGGTTCCCTGGTCGGCTGTCCACCGTCCAGGGTGAGTTTGGTGAACAGTGGGATCCATGGTTGTGGGGGCTCGCCTCCTGAGGCGTCCCCTTTCACATGCTCTTTCTTCCTCGCCAGGTAGTATCGCAATGCCCTGACCGGGCAGTGCAGTCTGTCCGGACACCCCTTCTCCAGGGTGGGTGCCAGCGCCATAATCACAAAAGGTGCCGCTGCATCCTCCGGCCTCTGATTCTTTACCCGGCCGCGGGTGTGGCAAAAAGGAGACTCGTGTCCAATTAGTGGATGCCCTCAAAAAATCCTGGCCCCTCGCCAAGGCGGCCAGCTCGCTCTGCCTCGAAGCCGTCGCTAGGGCTAAGAGGAAGACCGTCTTCATGGACAAATGTTCGAAAGAGGCATCGTTTAGCGGTTCGAAAGGTGCCACTGCTAGGAATTGGAGTACCACCGTGGCATACCATTCCTGGCACAATGTTCTCGTCCTCGGACGGAGCACCTCGAATGATTGCACAATTTGTGACACCGCTGGGCTCTCCACGGTGCTCTTGTCCCCGGATAGTCCCAACACCGAATTAATCGCTGCCCTGTACCCCTTGATGGTTCTGGGGGCCAGGCCCTGATCGAACAACGAGTTGAGGAATTCGCACAATTGCTGTGGTGACGGGTTCCGTTCTTGCACATTGTGTGAGTTACACCACTCGACCCACCCACGCCACTTTCCTTCGTAAATGGATTTTGATGAGTCCCTGATACATTCTACCATCACATTCACCACCTTGGTGGAGAAACGAGTCCTTGCCAACTCGTCTTTTATAACTTCCAGGCGTCAAGTTTTAGGATCCCCGGGTTCGGGTGTAGGGTCCTGCCCCCGTGTTGCGATAGCAAGTCCAGTCGGATCGGGAGTGGGATCGGGTGGTCGAGTTTGGATGTCCATAGTTTGACGAACCACGGAGCCACCTCCCACCATGGCGCGATTAGAATAAACGTGCCTGTCAATTCCTTGATCTTGGTCAACACTTGTTGAATGAGGCAAAACGTTGGGAACGCGTACCCGAACGTGTCGTCCCGCGGGATACTCAGGCAGGTCGCCATTGCTCGACTGTCCGGATAAGGGGACACAAAAAGTGGGAGCTGGGCGTTCGCCCTCGTCGCACACAAGTCCACCATCGGCGTTCCCCACCGATTGAAGATGCTCCAGCACACTTCCTGACGAAGTCGCCATTCTGTCGTCGGGATTCTGCCGTTCCTCGATAACTCGTCCGCCAGGACATACATGACAGTTTTTCCGCAATGTGGCGTGGCTGCAGCGTGATGTTGTAGTCCACACACAACTGAAATATCTGGCCCACCTCCACATATAATGACGACTTCGTGCCGCCGCCCCCCCCCCCCCTTTCTCAGGTAGGAGACTGCAGCGGTATTGTCCGACAGGATCGTCACTGTTGACCCGCAAAGCTTCTGTGTCCACTGCAGGAGCGCAAGCCACACTGCTCGTAGTTCCAACACATTGATATGGAGGCCCTGCTCTTCCACTAACCAACGTCCGGCCGACTGTTCTTCTCCCACGGTCGCGCCCCACCCTGAGGTCAGAACGCGTCCGTGATCAGAAGCCAGTCCGACGCTGTCGCATGAATCAGCACACCCCGTCGCAGGTTGGTGCCGACAGTCCACCAGGCAATCTCTTCGACCGGCGCTCTGTCCAAGTGCACCACGTCTTCCTACGAGTTTCTCGGCCACCACTCCAGTTTCCTCAGCCAATTTCCAGTTTCCTGGGCGGACTCTCCATGACTCCATCGGCACTAAAGTCGCGCACGAGTCCATCATCCCGATTGTCCTTGACAACTCCCTCGCGGTTGTGACTCGAGGCCCCAGAAGATCCGACGCAGCTTGGAACACCTGCAGGATCCGTGACTACGACGGTCGAATTGAGAAGTTCTCCGTATCGATCCAGTCACCCAAAAATTCGAAACTCCTCTCCGGCACTATCCTGGACTTTTCCAGGTTCACACCTAGTCCTAGGTGGGTCAAGAACGTGATGCACATCCTTGTGTGTCTCGTCAACACACCCTTGTCCTTGTGGCGCAGGAACCAATCGTCTAAATCCCTTGTCCTTGTGGCGCAGGAGCCAATCGTCTAAATAAGCGTGGGCCCTTATCAACGCTCGATGTAGGGCCATCAGCACGGGTTTCATCACCACTGTGAAGACGTAGGGGGCTGTACACAGGCCAAAGGGAAGGACTACAAAGTGGTAGACCTTCCCTAGGCAGACCAAACAGAACAAATGGTAGACACTGGGGTGTAGTGGGATATGAAGGTACGCGTCCTCCAGATCAATGGACGTGGAGAATTCGTCCTGGCGGATCGCCTCTCGAATCGAACCCAACGTCTCCATCTTGAAGTGTTCGTTGAAGATGAACTCGTTGAGATGACAGAGATTGAAGATTAACCGCGATCCCCCATTCCGTTTGGGGATCACTCGAGCCAGGCTGTAGAACCCCGGTGTGTTGGGCTCCCGAAGGGCACCTTTCATCACCAATTTCTGAACATCCGCTACGTACTCTGGAGGATCCACCTTGTTTCTTAGCCAGTGTGGCGGTGTCTGAGACAGCGGTGGGGCCGAAGTAAAGCTTGGGATATAACCTCCGGCGACCACCGCTAGCACGAACTTGTCGTTTGAAATGGCTCTCCGCGTTCCGAGGTGACACTTAACTCGGCCCCCCACTTGATGGTGGAGTGTGGGGGTCGGTTGCGCCAGGATCCTGTCAATTCCTAGTGTTGGGGGGTCGGCGTCCGCCACCCCTGTTGCGTGGGAACGAGCCCCTTCCCGGTGCGCCTCTACCTCTGCCACCCTTATGGGCACCTCCTGACGGAAACTGACTTTGTCCCAGGTTTGACGTCGTCTTCTGTTGGGAAAGGCCCCCCTGACGGGGCGACTCCCGAAATGTCTGTGTCTGATGATTGGATCCTTTACTCATATTCGAACCTCGCTGGCGTTGCAGTGGGGCTTGAGGCTTCACCTTGTATCGCAATTCCGGAGCAATGGCGAGCAACTGACCATTGAAGAGCCATTGGGTTTTGTAGACCGGAAGCAGACGTAAATTCTTAAAAGTGTCCTTGCAGACACAAGCCTGGACACCCTCCAGATGGGCATCACGCCTGTGCAGCACCGAATTGAAGGCGGCACTTGTCCCCCAGTTTATTGCATCGGCGTGAAATTCAGACGCTTTTTGTAGAAGTAGTTTCACCACACTGTCAACAGCCGCCACATCCCGTTCCTCGGGGCTACCAGCCAAAAAGTCCTTGAGTTTGGCTGTTGCCGCAGAATAGGCCATATCGGCTGTAGACGTGGCACGCAACACCTTTTCTCCTCAAATTGTGCGGTCGAGACACGCACCCACGGCGGTCGCGGAAGTGACGATTCCATGTCCATAGATATTCCGTCTCTTCGTAGGTCTTATATCTAGTCAACCTAGGCGCACCTGCATTCCCCACCGAAAAGAAAAATGCACCTTTGGTTAGAGTGGGGGGGGGGGGGGGGGAAGCCACCGCCGAAAGAACTTTCCCTTTAT
>JAHWFP010027988.1:85170-117042 GCA_023313725.1 Lithobius niger
GCACCGCCGAAAGCACTTTCCCTTTATCCCGCCTTATTCCTCCGTTCACCAACAACTGTCTGTAGAGAACTTGGGATTGTGGCATGTTAAGTTGTAACTTTGCTATGCGGTCCATGTCGGCAAAAGAAGTAGCCGGTGGTTCACCTTCCGGGTTCACCGGAACTGCTACTGTGGGACAAAATACACTCGGAAGTGAGCTGTAAATCCCGTCCACGACCCACTTCCATTCTATGGCCTCTTGAGCACTTTCCACTGGTTCGAGGGGTTCCTCTCCCGAGCCACTGTGTTGTTGACCCGGTAGGGGAAGGGACGAATGAACGGTGTACGTCCCCGGGTCATCATCTGCAGGATCGCCCTGAGCACTAACATGTCGGACGTTCCCTACGGCACTTTGCGAAGCACTCAAAACACCAGCAGTCGACGACGCACCACTCACCACTGCCCCTTGTGCACTCGGTTACGAAGGCATGTCCGGGGGAGGGGGGCCAGCACTGCCCCATCTCCGGTGGTCACTCCGGCACCCGTCGCGCCCTGATATCCCGTGGGGGGAAGGAAGGCGGCGGAGAGCAACCCCAGCTTTGGAATGACTGACCGTGTCCATACATAGTCCATGGCTGTGCTCCTCCAGCTGTCGGCCAAGCCCACTACCCGCCGTAAGTCGGCCATTGTTGCCCCAACGTCTCTGGTAGCCCCCAAGGGGGCACCCGTCGAGACTCCGAGCCCTGTCCGGCCCACTATCCCAAAGGTCCGTACCGCCCCGTGTCCGCTCCGGACAACCACTGGCCCTGCGTGCCCGGTCCGGACAGCGTGCCGTCCAATCCCGTTAGGGCGGACTGCTCGTGTCCGTTCGTGTCCGACATCGATTCCATCCCGGTCTGTGCCCGGGACGGTCCTGACAGCGATGGGACAGAAGCCCGCAGGGGCAAGCCCTATGACTCCGTGTCCCCGCTCACAGTTTCCACTACACAAAGGCGTCTACGTTTAGGCGATTGATTCAACATCAGTACAATTTTCTAACCTACATCTGCGGCCGCTCGGGGATACCGGGGGAGTGAGCGATGCTTGTCCGCCGGTGTCCGCCGCTGTCCAGGCTGCTCCCCTCGGCACCAACGCCACTGGAATTCTCGGTGCTTCCTTGGTGCCAAAATAGTCCTCGAACTGCTTCAAAATGCCTTGCGTGGTTTCGAGGGCCCTCTTCTTCTCTTTAGCTATTTTATCCGCCCTTTTCGCTGCGTCCGCTCCCCATTTCGGCCGCCACTACCACCGCCACGATGCTGGCCAAGTCCGCCGCTTGTCTGCCCTGTCCGCCGAACACGGGGGGAACAAAGGAAGCGTCCGCTCCGTTCGGTAAATGGTCCACAGAATACACCGATTCGTTCCCTGACTCCATGAGAATATCGAGATCCAGGTTCCCTGACGAATTCCCGTTGAGTAAGGCCTTTTCCCTCGCCTTTTTTCTCAAAAATCCACGTCGATCCGAGTCCGCCCAAGTAGCCAAGATGGCCTTCACGATTTTAGCGTCCAACGTGGTACAGGCCTCTGCACATTTACACACAACAAAGCCACAGAATCTACACCTTCTGCACAAAAGATGCGCTTCCTTCGGGTTAAGCTGCCTCCCACATCATTTACCACTCTTCCCTGGGCAGGACGATCGTTTCTTGGGTTGTTTGGATGAATCCATGTTTAAGAATTGTATACAATGCGACAGTCGCGTCCCAAAACAAACTGTGAGGTTGAGCGGGAATGGGGCGCCGCCTGGCAGCGGTCAGGTGCCCAGTGGAGCGCCATTGCAAGGACCAAGAGAGTAGAATTTCATGTTGGGACGGGTAGCATATCCAAATAATTGTAAAGCTTATAAAATACAGGTAAGTATTTTAGGCTAGCAGGAAAAAAAGAAATGTTAAAAGCAATGACGGTGCAGTAGTCGTGGAAGTTTTATCTTCTCGACTGCGAAGTAATTGCTGAAATGTTGCTGAATTGCTGAATGTTGCTGTAATGTGCTGAACCTGGTCTCTTGTGATTGGTGTTGCTAATGAGAGCTTCAAACTAAGTTTATTAATGATGGTGTCGACATTGGTGAACACAAGTTTCATAGCAAGGATTTACTTGTTGGGAACTTATAGGTAGGTCAGACGCAGAATATTTTCAACCTGTCTGCGACAAAACTTTTACAAAAGAAAAATGGTCTGCGGGAAGAGTGAGGGTGTCTGTGGGCTGCAGGTAGGGGATGAAGATGTAATTTTGCATTGGGATTGGGGGGGGGGGGGGAAACAGTTCACCCTGTTCTTGTGCCTCTTTCTACCAAAATTTTTCACCCATCCACAAAACTTTAGGAGGCACACATCAGATTTCGGTGTTGTGGAGGGAAGAGGCTATGTCAATTATTTAGGTCTGTGGTTCAGTGGCAGCTTCAAAATATCACCTTCATACAACAAACTTTGTTTGCAATAATATCTTAATTCTTACCTGACGTTCTACTTCCGCCCTTTCGAAACTTTATTAAAGGAATATGTGGGCGCACAGCCTAAAAAAAGAAATAAGATAATTTAAGCGCTCTACAAGGACCATTCAAAACAGGATTCCTGTTCTGTTGGATAATAAATCTGTCATTGGTGGCCCTAGTGGAGAAGATTGTGATCATCGGTGCATAAAAGCTCTTATACCACGACTGTGACGTCACGCTAACTCAACGCCATGCTAAATTTCCGTAGGTTAAAGCCCGTTAACCGTAAGCGGCAGTGTGCATCATTGCAAAAAGTGTGGGTTATCAAGTTACCATTTGCCGATAACTCAACACTTTTGACACTTCCGGATCACGCGACGGGAATGCACACACCACAACCAAAATTATACAGCTTCGAATACCGTAATGCAATGAAAACGTACAAAAGGAATTACTTAACTTGCCGAGATATCCCAAATGAAATCCTTTACCTGCTAACGCTCACATGTCTGGCTGGCCCATTCCAACTCTTCCCCCCCCCCCCCCCCTCCACAACCTAAAATGGAATGACCTTCATTCCTACCGATACACCTATTAGGCTATTACCGGTGATTTGAAACAGTTCTTAAACTACAAACGCACAAAAAGAATTACTTCCCTTGCCAGAATGTCGGCACAATGTCCTTCTAATCCTGCTTCCTCACATATCGAAGTATATTCCCTCCGAGCGAGCGAGCTAGTTTACCAGCCAAACCTTGCGAAACGACGCGTCGTCCCACTCCGCCCCCCCCCCCCCCACATTCCATAAACTTGAGCGTAGCCTACAGTCTGCCTACCTGCCAAAGGAATCGTCCGTCTAACACCCACCTCCCCCTCCACAAACTAAAATGGAATGACTTTCATTCATTTGACATAAGGTATTACCTTATTTCTTGAAGCAATTTTGACTAACACAAAATGTTTTAATTAAATACGAATTAGCTCGACGTCCCAACCATGATATAAACAATTTATGGTTTAAATCGAGCGGTTATCGATTTTTAACCAACGGGTGCGATTATTGTCCGGCTCTCGTATGCAAATGCTTGGGCTCCGCCCTCGACCTATTTGCATACTCGAGCCGGCCAATAATCGCACCCGTTGGTTAAAAATCGATAACCGCGCGATTTTAACAAATAACTATTACTTAAATTTATAGGGTTGGGGAGGAGAATTTGTGACTGAGACCTAAACTGAAACGCCCTAGACCCATTCCAATTAGTTCCATCTGAGTTTATAGAGGGTGCCACGAGTTTTATGTGGGAATTTCTACTCAGTTTTCGGCCTAAAATTAAACTAAACTCAATGAAACTAGCTTGTATTTAATTATTATTTAGTTTAGCTTAGTTGTAATTTAGTTTACTTTAGATTTGGACTGAAAAATGAGCAAAAATTGCCAGATGGAACACGTGGCACCCTCTGAAAACTCTGATGGAACTAATTGGAACGGAACTGTAAACGAGCGCCACCGAAAAACGCCTGTTTTTCAAGAAAATTGAAATTTTTTTTTTCTTGAGGCATCCAAAATGCCTCGCCGAGGCACATCTGGCCGTTTTTTTGTTAATGGACAGAATCATTCCAAATTTTCAACATCTATAGCTTGCCCAAATACAAGATGCTTGGGGAAGCCCAAATCCGGACTTTCCACCAGGAACTAGCAGTAATTCACGTTTGAAGATCACCCCAAAACCACATCGCACCTTCAACATGGCCGCCATTGCCATTATTTGAACTCTGTATTTATGCACTTTCATTACTCTTATTTTTCGGGCATAAAGCCCAAACTCTAGCTTAGTTGTGTTTTAGGAGAAATGTACTGAACCATGTGTCCATATAGTGACAACCATTTTTGAAGTGTGATATTTTTTATTGTGTTTGAACGATCGCAACTACTATGAAAAATTTCCACTTAGATCAAACATTGTCCGTTAACTTTATGGTTCAAACCTCCACTTTAACTTTATGCGTTTTAGCATATAATTAAACTAAACTATTTATTCATTTATTTAGCCTTTTTATAATAATCTTTTGCCCCCAGAAACGCTACCATATGTCCAAACGTAATACGACCTGGCATTCTACCGGACACGAATTTTTCAGTGTATATATGTTTATTTTAGTTCTCCTCTAAACCTGACTGAGACCTACCAAAACCTACGAATAGCTTGATCTCCTATTAAACACTAAAAGAATTCTTAAAAAGATCTGTTTAACCCATTTCCGAAAGTCAAACTGTGCAAAAACTTCGAAAACCCCTTTTTGCCCCCCCCCCTCCCCAGCCAAAACTAGTTGTGGTGTTTAACACTACAGTTTACCGTTAAAAGCTTGTAAATTTAATAGTAATGCTTTCTGCATTACCCAAAGCCAAGTATCAAGCTTTAACAAGAGCCTATTCACGTTACAAACATGTAAATATTCAATCCGTAGCCAATAATACAAAGTAAAGGCCCATTTCCGAAAGTTCAATTGAGTGAAACTCAAAACAGGCCTATCTTTTTCCTTTTTACATGTTCCTACTCCTTCAAACGGCTCTGCACCCAGTCCCTTTGTTCAACCGACTTCTCCTCCCACTTTCCATTGTTCTCGAGGCCCTCAGCCAATCAGACCCCCGCAGCTATCCTCGACGTCCGCGCTTTCCCTCCTCTCCAGCATAAAACCCCAGCCCCAGAATGCATAGTTAGCACAGCTCACAGATCTCAAGCTAGAGAAGGGTCACGCCAGTCGGGAGTGGCGACGCCGGGTCCGGGGAATGCCATGCCGGGCACGATGGTAGTGGTTCGTATGTTTGTTGTTAGCTTTTGAAAATTTAATTTAGGACCCCCCAAGTCTAAATTTTAGTTCATAAACGTAACTTAAACTCTCTCTAGCTAGGGAATATTATGGTGGTGACGCCTATAGCGGCATCTTAGGTTTCTCACCCCATAACGTCAGAGTGGTACTCTTACTAAAAACCAACATCTTTCTTATTTGTTTTAAACTTTAACTCAAATAACTGACGGTTTGATCTTTGTGTGGGATTCATTGGTTATTCACTCCAGACGGACTTTATAAGTAGCCGAGGCTTTTATAATTTGAGGAGTTGACTTGTAAACAGCAACTCTGGGAGGTTTAAGGCTCTGTTTTATCACTTAGAAACAAAACTTGCAAACGGTTGATCTTTCATGCGTGTTTGAAACATACTGTTTGATAGATTGTAACCAGCCTCGGCTGTTCAATCTTGCGGACGACTCTGCGAAGCGTTCAGTATTACTTTTTCTATTCGAAAAATTAAGTGGTTGTTTTATTCTGAAACACAAACGTCGTTTTAGTAAAAACTTGTGAAAACGAATTACATGTTGTAAATTCAAACTAGTGCTTTTTAAATACTTTATTTTAAAAGCTTCCGTGCAAACTAAATGTAAAGTGTAATTTTTATATTCTCTGTTGTTATAATAAAAACCAGGAGTTTTTAACTTCAGTTCGTTAGCTAGTCCATTAACTGTTTAAGTGTAAATAAATATGTAAACCATTTTTAGTTTAGCTCTTGATAAACGGTTAAATTTCCATCGCTGGTGGCAGCAAAATACCAGCAGTATTAAGGTTAGGCCCCTTTAATTTAGGACCCTGCGCTCCATCCCCCATGCTGGGACAGTAGCCCTTGCTGTGCTTATGCCGTAAAAGTCGCAATAATCACCGCAACACCTTAAGCTGAATCTCCGTGTCAAACCAGGAAACCGGAGGCGCTACAAGCACCTGAGCCGTCGTAGCGTCCGCCGTTACAGAACTAGGACATTTCAATAATGACTTTTTAGAGTTACAAATTCTCCTCCCCAACCCTATAAATTCTTGCTTACGGTACTTAACATAATTTAGCGCGAAAGTGTCCTCCAGAAACTTCCATCGACATATGATGTGATAACTTGCCACAATTTCCAAACTTTTCAGAAATTTCCCACTAGTCCTAATTGAGGCATTTCTGCATCCTTAACCTATTTCTACAAGGTTCACACTGGTACGATACAAAGAAAATCCATGAATTTTCCAACATTTTCCATGAAGTTTACTAACTTTTTTTTTCTTTACCTACCGTGACGGTGCATTAGACCCTTAAGCCATTTTTTTTTTCAGTGGCCGACTTGTAACCAAAATTCGGCCGAGATTCAGCTAGCCAGATATTTTTCCGACCGAGGTTTGACTAAGATTAGGCTGAAAAAACTGTTACTTTTACATTGTAATATTGAAGTTATTCCATTGTATGGCTCGCGACAGAATTTGTCGTGTAATACGTTATTAATGCTTGCTATCATATAGTGTGGTCATCTAGCTCAGTTACGAAACTGACCACACAGTTTCGGTTTTGTGCCGCTTTGTACCTGTACAAAACCCAGTTTCTAGTAAATGGAGGGAGAGCACTCAGATTAGTTGCCAGAATAAGTCAATCACAGCTCGGTTGGTAACTTACCGGAATAGGGGTAAAACCCCGTTTTTAGTACTATCCTAAAATACTGGCATGTATTTTTAGCTGACTTTTGTCACGCCCAAAAAAGGGCGTCGAAACCTGCGCATTGCAAGTCCCTGGAAGAAGATACCACTTGTCACAAGCTCAAACCTCTACGTGCTGCATCTTCATCTTACATCTCAGTCCTCCTGCCTCTCTCACCACTCCCCCTCTACTACGACAGGTTGTCTCTGTGGTGCAGGTTGGCTGCCTTGACACCTCTCAAGCAGAGGGCAATCAAGGTGGTCTTACCTTCCACCTCGCAGCGGCCGATAATGCCACCATGGTGTGGCCAATGCAAATGTTAGCGATGCCGCCCACCCCCTCACCTCGTGAGCATGCATCGTACGTGCGGCCCGCTTGGTGGCTTTGCTCTGTGATCATTGTCCATCCCTGGCAAGGCAATTTGCCTACCCTGGCTGAGGATACTGATTCCCTGTTCGGTACGACTCCTTCAGATCTCCTCCCGTATAAAAGAGTCCAGGGTCTACCTGTCCCAGTCACTAACAAGTTCTCGTATTCCACGGTGGCTCATGGAGCCGCCGACGGGGCACCATAACCCTTCCACCCATCCAAGTTCCAGCCAGGGGACTTGCCTTCACCACTGTCGGCGAAGGAGCTTCCCCAGGTTTCAATAACCTTGCCCGTGTCATGGTGAGCTGAAGGAATGACACCCGCTACCGATAACGCATTCGTTGACTCAAAACCTCACCTCGTGCCAATGCCATCAACCCACTCGGTCATGCTGACGTGGTCGAGGTAAAGCCGAAAGTACGCCCTTCTCCCGCCTGTTCACTCCAACGCGCCGCAGCCACAGGGTGCCACTGCACACAGTCCCGTGGTGAGGCTATGTAAGAACGGTCTAAATAGGGTTTCGAGCGGGTGCTCGTACGGGAGCTGACCACTCGCATAATATCCTACGGAAGGCACTATGGTGGAAGTTTTCTTGGGTCCCCCAGACAACTGTCTCAACCGCCATGTCACCGGAATGGTTACAAACGAGGCATCATGTACAGGCAAGGGTACCGAGCAAGCTCCACCCTGAGAGGACCTCCTCATCCCATGAGACATGGGCAACACTGTTCAACGCCCACCAAACGTAGGCATTAGTTGACAAGGTGCCGAAAGCCAGAACAAGAGACCCAATGCAATAATGCTTACCAACTTCCTTCCATCCGGAACCTATCAATTTCCATCCGACAGCTTCTCCCTGGAAAAAACCACAAGTACCACTACGCCCGTCTCACTTCAAATTATTCTTCCTTCATGAACTCCCTACGACTATTAGTTGACCAGGCACTGAAGGTCGTCCCCGGCTTACCCCGGAAGGTTACGGTCCACGCCCCAATGAATGTTGTCTCACACAGTGGTGAACAGCATAATAGTAACCAGGGTCAACAACCTCCTGCACTAGTCAGGAGTACCGAGCCTCACGGACTTCTACCTACGCCAGGCTCCACCCGCGGGGAATCACATGCACCGCCCGAAGACATCCCTCTAGGTCCAGGTAACTTCACCAGAATCATCACACTTATCCCCCTTAATTAGATTCAACCGCAGCTGGCTCATCTGAATTTTGCAGACAAGGCCAGCAGTGCTTCCTACAAAAAATACAGCTTCTGGGGCCTCCCACCTACATATATGGCCTAGGACTGTAGGCTACTATTCCCCATTTGTGCAAAGGTGAAACCCGAATATGCCAGAAGTTTCTGGCACCTGCAGGAAAGAATGCCCTTTAGTTGTTTAGATGGACTATGCATCAACAAAGGTGAACGCAATCAAGGAATTCAATTTAGGCCTACAAGAAAAAAAAATAGTAAACCACAGTAGGCCTAAGATTATAAACAGTACAGACTGATGTCCGATTATGAATCTTACTTTTACTACTAAAAACCAAAAATTTCCATAAACAAGACATGATGTAGCACTATAGCCTTGAGTTGAATTTATATAATTGATGGGTAGGCTACAAACTATTTAACAACCCATTTCGCTTTCGTTTACTTGGCTATCGCTGCATCTTGCAGTCTTTCCCACTACAACCATGCTCTAAATACATTCACATATGTACGTGTCGTTATGCTGTAACTAATTTTAATTTCGATTTGGTGTAGAAAGAGACTTCACATCATTGTGTTTGCAGTAGTGAGAATGGGATGGAACGCATAGTGTGACAGAAACAATAAACAAAATTAGCCTATACGAAACTCCAGTTTAAATTAAGTTTTCATGTTTTATTACGTTAACTGCAGGTTATGCTAGGTAGGTTAGGCTTAATGGCGCGTCGACAACTTGGTCATTAGCGCCAACCTCAGTTATTTTTTTTTTTTCCCTGGTTAAATAATTTTGAGGTTAAGGTAGGAATTATTATGCTTATGGAGAGCTTAATGGAACTGGTCCCTCTGCCCAAACAAAATAGGTCTGTAACATTTTGCTTTAATGCAAAGCTAAACTATTACTCAGTAAAATTAAAACGACGAACGTGAGAGGCACCGCAATATCATAGGCTGTGTCTCTGGTCCCGGTAACGGGATTCAAGTTTGAAAGACTCTGGTCCCCGTGAATTTGTTGAAAAATAGGCCTTGAAGTTAAAGTGAACGTACTCAGCCTAACCACACGATACCTAACTAGGCCTAACCTACCCAAACCTAATCAAGCTAGTCTTGAAACAGTTACGGGCCAACCGGGACTAGATACACTGCCATCAGGAGCATGCTCCATCTTCATTTGCTCCTGACTGCATCTATTTTGAATGTTATTCTCCAATTCTAGCAGACGCTTCACAATACATGAGAATCGGAACTGACTACACACCATGAGCTCGATCACCTAAATTACCATTTCGAAAGCGCAGTGTTTTAATCTACAGTCTAATGCCCACCTTCCACATTTAGGAAAAAAGTGTGCTTGTTAGAAAACGTTTAGTAAATTAGGCTTAACCTGTATAGTTCGAGACATTCCCATCGAAGCGGTGGACATCATGGTGTTACCATCATAGGTTACCATTTCCTGTTTCACATAGAGATAAATAAATCCTTTGTATTTAATGAGTAGACGTTATTTCCGACGTTTTACGGTCGTTACGTTCTACCAGTTCGGCTCAAATTTGTAGCCAGAAATTTGAAATCATCTTAGAGGTTGCAATAAACTCAAGGTGTGGCTGGACGATATTTTTTTTAAAGTATATTTGTGCGGCCGATTTCGGTGATTGCTTGCACACGATTGTGGCCACTCACAGCTTCCTTATAACATATGAGCGTATATGAATGAGAAAGTCTCACATATAGGGTACTTTACCTCTGGATGCGACAGGCTGGATGCAGTAGGGGCATGTCCACACGTTGTTTCATGCTGGCATCTGGTACGTCCAGCCGGACGCATCCACAGGTAAAGTACCGTGACTCGAAAGTCTTGGTCCATTTCAGTGCCATTGTGTGGAGTCGTCACTTGTGAGCTCCACAATGGCCGCCTTCAATTTCATGTCAAATGTTAACCTGACCTAGATAAGCCGTTAATTACCTAATAGGCTGACCCATCCAATGTATATAGTGTTTATGGTATCACATGACTTCCTATCAATCAAGCACGCAAAAAAAAAAGGTTCAGGATTGAAGCTACCATGTAGGATCACATAATAGCATTGCGACGTATTTACGGATTCGCGCGCGTTTCGTAATTTTTTACTTTCTGGTTTCTCCTGATTTAATTCCACCAAGGACGATATCTAGACACACGCTAGTGTGTCGCACCAAGCAACGCAACAAACATCACACCAACGGTACCTTCCTAAACGACCTAACAGAGCGAACCAAACGAACCACTATTGGTGACAGTTTGGCACATTCCCTGCTAATATCCGTGTTGATGCGGTTTGATCAGGGACGTAAAGGTCTGGGTTAGGGGGACCAGCAACTAGCGGCGGATGCAGAACCAGCTCTCGGCACAAGGGCAAGCCGCCTGTGACGCGATTGACGTCATCCATCGTGGTTATCGTCCTCCATCTTAGTTCCCCCAGGGGATTCCCCTACCTTCCCACCTGCTGGAATGAGAAACGCGCCTAATACAGTGGAAGCATCGCGAAGTTGCTATCAAGTTTAAATTTATACAGACGATTACAAGGTTCAACACAGGCACCCAGCGTTTTATTACAGATTTTTTAAATGTATTTTAGTATTCAAATCAGGCGGAAAGCTGTTGTTAGTTAATAAATCGATGGAACGCTGCGTGTTACTTGCCTGAGTAAAACGAAGCGAGGATTTCAATATGGCGGGCGCGAGCAACCATCCTTGCGCATGCGCTGATGTTCTTTGCCGCTTGGCATGTTGGGATATAACACGGCGCTGACCTAGTTAGGGCTGGAAGGAACGCGAGAGCTTGTAGTTGCTGGTCCCCCTAACCCAAACCTTTACGTCCCTGGTTTGATTGACGTCAACATCGTCATCGACGAATCCGTTTCGTCAAAACTGTTAGCTCGCGCATGCTCAAACCTCCATCCCAGCAAACCACCTCCCTGAGATGGTTCGCAATTTGGCATTGCTCGTGCCTGGTCACATCTATTAGCCAATCCTGGTTAAATCCATTAGCTAGGTCTGGTCGCGGTGAAGGTATGACGTATCAATAAGCTGCTGAGCTCGTTGAGCTGTATTGTAGTTTAGGAAGGTGTTGAACGGCTGACACAACATCACTGCGCACGCGCGACGTCAAGTTCGGAGCCAAACTGTCTGTAACAGTGGTGCGTTCTGTTCGCTCTGTTCGGTGCTTTAGGAAGGTACTGCAATTCAATTGGCATATTTCAGGTACCTGGGGAAAAATTATAATGCGGCACAAAAGCTTAAATTGTGGCAACATAGAGAGCAATGACCTACCTGACAAAAACTAACTTGTCTTGGATTGTCAGCTAAGCGGCTTCCAATGCCAAATTTGACCCTCAATAACATTGCAAATGTGTTACTAGTTTCTTCTACATTCTAGTCCGCTCACCCCATGTTCATTCCCGTAGGGTGATTATTCACCAAGACCGAGATAGCGGAAGGCTTCCAACTAGGAAATCTGACGAATGGCTGCAGTACGATACGAACTGCATACCTTTTCTGGTTTACAGCCTGGGGATGTAATGGAAATGGCGTGGGAGGGCGCGTAAGTTAAGTTAAGACGGCAAAGGCGTAATGCCCAGGAGAAGATTTACGAAAATAAATTATCAGATTGAGCCTTCCATGCATTGACACAAGGCACACGATATGAGATGGCAAGGCGTTCCATCCGGAAACAACTCTTTGCGAAAAAACTCCCTTCCTCGAGGTTGAATTGAAAGATCATGCTGAAGTTTGAGATTATTCCCCCGGGTAGTAAGAGAAAAAGGAGTGAAGAAGGTGTTAGGATAGAGGCCCTCACAACCATTTAGATTTTGTACACCAACAACAGATCGCCTCTGTCAAAACGAGTAGGAAGGGATGGTAGTCCGAGGACTCTTTGAGTGTTTCATGGTAAGATAAAGCAGAGAAGGAAGCACAACGTTTTGTGAAATAGCGAAAAGTTCGGTCAAGGAGTTGAAGCGACTTCTGGTAGTACAGCCGCCATGCCTGGATACAATATTCTAGGTGAGGTCGAACAAAATTAGTGATGACAAACTTCAACATAATAGAACTAGGTGATGTTAAGTATTTGAGAAGATAATTGCCAATGCTTCTAGCTTTAGACAAAGCAGCAAGTGACTGGGAATGGAATTTCAGACTGACTTCGACAATAACCCCAAGATCCCGAATTCTTGGACAGAAAAAAGCATTGTAGACAGTGGCGTAGCCAGGAATTAGGGCAACATGTGCCTAGGCAGAGGGCAACATGTGCATAAGGAAGACCTGGTGCCTGGTGCCTATGGAAAATAGGAAGATATTGGTGAAAAGGGCAACGTGTGCAATGCACACGTTTGCACACCCTTAGCTACGCCACTGATTGTAGACCCCATGAAGTATGTGTGTTTTGGGTTATTAGGTCCTAAGTGTAGAACTTTACACTTAGATTCATTAAATGGTAAACCTTTTCAGTTGGCCCAACTCAAAATGGAGTCGCGGTCACGTTGAACAAAACACGGTCATCAGAATTAGTAATGGAGCGATACACTTTAAAGTCATCTGCAAAAAGAAGACAGAGACTGATAAGAGACTCAGGGAGGTCATTGAAATAAAACAGAAAAAGGAGAGGGCCTAAAACAGAACCCTGGGGAACAGCAGAAGTAACTGGTGCCCATTCAGAAAGAGTATTTCCAATACGGACTCTGTTTGCGATTATCCAGATATGAAAAGAGAATGCTGTACCAAACATCAGGAATCCCGGCTGCATGAAGCTTAGAAAGAAGAGTTGAATGCGGAACTGCAAAAGGTTTGGCGAAGTCGAAATACACTACATCACAAGCCATCTTTCTGTCCAAGTAAGAAGTCCAGTGCTCAGTTGCAACAAGGAGGTTAGAGAGGCAGAATCTCCCTTTACAGAAACCATGTTGCAAATTGTGAAGAGGATGTTCAGATTAAGCCAATCAGTCAGGAAATGGTGAACAAATTTTTCAAATACCTTAGAAAAGATAGGAAGGAGGCTTATGGGCCTGTAATTTGAAGGACTGGAAGTGGGGCCGCTTTTGTGAATTGGGACAACAGTGGCTTTTTTCGACTGATGAGGAAAAGAACCTTCAGAAATACATTTAGTAAAGATAATAGCTAGAGGGTTAGAAAGAGAAGAAGCACAATTTTTGATCAACAGTGGGTGGTGCAGGTCAGACCCTGCAGAAGTAGCAGTTTTGAGGGCAGAGAAGTGTTTATAAACACCGGCTGCAGAAATTGAAAGATTGGCAGGGAATGGGCCCTTCAGGGGAAGAGGAGTGTTGCAGCTAGGCTAAGGAAGTTGGAAAACTGAGTGAAAAAAGCCATTGAACTCATTCGCAACTTCAACGTCAGTATGAAGTAAGGTTCCATTAGCACCCCTAATGCAGTTTGACTTTTTAGAAGTGTGTTTGTTATTCAAATAGGCAAAAAGGTTCTTAGTATTGGCCTTGCTATCTGAAAGAAGCTTTGTCTCGTAACTACGTTTGGAAGCTAAAACAGACGAGGATGCCCTAGCTCGAGCTTCAGCATAGTTATGTTGGTTAGATATAGTCGGATTAGTTCTGTAGCGGTCCCATGCATGTTTCGTTTTGTTGATTGCTGCTTTTACTTCACGAGTGAGCCAAGGAGGCCGAGATTTATGATTCTGCAGAGAGGAGCAGAAAACAACATAATTCCTCACAACAGTGAGGAAAATCATCGAGAATGACCAGTGCAGACTCAGCAGAGATGTCAGAAAATTCGTATTCCCAATAGATAGAAGAAACCATACTATTGATAAGTGTGAAATCAGCCTTGAAATAGTTTGGATGTGAGGAGTTAAGAGTAGGTGAGCCACGGCCAGACACCAGGGAAAACAAAATAGTTATATGGTCACTTTTGCCCAAAGGGGGCAGTGGATCAATGTTGATAATATTATGCTCGGATTCTGTAAAGACAAGGTCCAAGCGGCTCGGTTTCTGTCCCCCACAGTAGCGTGTAGGGAAGGGGACATGCTGATAAAAAGAAAGACTGGACACTAAGTCGAGGAAGTTAGTGGGTAGCTCGGGACCATGCGATGTGTAAGTCCCAGTCAATTGTGGGAAAGTTAAAATCCCCAAGAAGGTGAGTAGAGTAATTTGCACGTGGTTTAGCAGAATGGATAAACTCGAGCAAGGCAGTGGCAGACTCTGAAGCCAAATGACCCGGAATCATGTACACACAACAAACTCTGAGGGGCTTCACTGAGGGAGCATGTAGATCACAGTAAAGGCCCTCCCAGTCATTCGCATGGTAACGAGAAACAATATCGTTCACAGTGAAAGAGGAGCGGACAAGCAGAGCCACTTCACCCTTTCTTCCGGACAATCTGCCGCATCTATAAGTACGAAAGTATTGTTATAACCATTGTTAGTATTGTCGGCATCGTCTCTGATTGGACGGCCAAAGTTCGGACAATGGCAACATGTATACTGATTTGATTTATTCATACGAGAGCTAACACGGGTTTGATCCCTCACACTCTATTCCACCTTATGAACTAAATTAACTCCTAACAATAACTTCAATGCTGCTCACTCTGCCACTAGCACACCCACCTATACACACAAACATCCAAAGTCATACACCACAACCCACTCATCTCCCCTCAGCACCACCCGCCAGCCATCGCTTCGCACCACACGGTGCAACAAGCAACACTAGCCTCCCCTGCCACCAAAATGACCAGTTCGGTTAAAAAAAAACAACTACTCCCCTTACTGCGCCCCGAAACGCTTTCCCATCAGCAACCAACCCAAGAGTTTGGCTGAGCAACCATCCAGAGCCGAAAACCGCACACATCCGAAACCTGGCCCACAACGGACAGGAAAAGAGAAAGTGAGACACAGTCTCCTCTCCTGACCCACAAGTACAGATTGGACCAGCACAGAAGCCCAGCCAGAACATGTGCAACCGCAGTAAAACATGGCCCGTGCGCAACCAGATGAAAAGCTGTGCATCCCTCCACGAAATCTTCTCCAGAAAGAAGTGACGACATTAGCGGATGCACTTAAGAAAGGTGCCGACCAGTGTGCCCACCATCCCAAACGACCTGCCACGTCAGCAGGGACAAAGAGCGAAGCACCAGACCCAAGTCTCGTGGTACAACAGGGCAATGCGCAACATTCACACCACTATCGCAGACCTCCTTTGCCTACCCGTCCGCAACCTCGTTTCCAAACTCACCAGAATAACCAGGCACCCGCCGGATGGAGACATTGACACCCCTCCACAGAGCTGCCCACAATTTCCTACCAATCTCAACAGCAACAGGATGCTCCACACGTAGAGTGGCAAACGTTCGCCTCAAGAATGCAATTCCGGCCGCAGAGTCTGAAAACACGGCGAAAGCAGCGAAACCGAATCGAGCCCTTCATCAAGGGCAATGGACACAGCGACCAGCTCTCCCAAGAAGGGCGAAGGTAGTCCTGGCAACGAAAATCATCTCCCCAAACGAAGTTCCGGGATGAAAACTCCGGCCCCCCTCATATCCATCGCTCACTGCGGAATGACGCATCACAGTAAATGAGCGAAACCTCTGGGCGCAGCACACCATCAAAAATAGATGTGATCACCCCGCACCAGACCCAAAGCCGAAAAGGGGCCATAAAACCGGAGGCCAGAAACCCCTACAGAGGCTGGCGCAACAACAGGGACGCGCCTAGACCGAGCGACCCAAGGCAACCCCTGTTGTCTTCGTTCAACACCATGAACTCCAACAAACAGCAAGCGACTGGGTCACCCTTGCCCTCGCGACAGCACACAGGTACAGGGCCGAAAGCAGTTCCCTGGTTCTGAGATACAGACAGCATTCCCCCGCCTCCACCTACAGAACCAGAACGGGGGTTGATCGCAGAGCGCCTACTACTGTACGGAGATAGTTATTAATCGATACCTGAATCCCCCCAGTACCCCTCCCACAGAGGCGAGGTGAAAATCCACACGTGCCCTGATATACAACCTGTAGATAGAGGTCACCACCGATCTTCTACAACAAGACCATTGGTCGTCAGGGACTTAAGGATCCAAAGCTGGGATGACGTGCGTATCTAGACACACGCTAGTGTGTCTTCACAAATCTAAACATTCAAAACAACTACTTAAATTGTGTCTACGTCCAATTCACGAAAAACAAACAAAATGTCAAAATAAAGCCAAAAAAGTAAAGAGGCCACCAAGATGAGAGTGGCTCGGCCTCACAAAGGAGTGATATGAACTACCTATAAACTAGGGCAGTTGTCACTTCCACTGTCGACATACTGGAGCGGGCTCCACTTTCTTTGCTGTTTGGCTGGGTTTCCCACTTCCTTCTTCTTCCCCTCTCCCACTTCCGTCTTCCAATGATTAGAAAAAAAAACAATTTCAAATCGACACGCCTTTGATAACGATGATTTCCTGCGTGAGATGCCTTTAACAATTAGACACGGCCTCGGCTTAACAACAATTTTAAAAAAAATATTAGTTTAAAATAATGTTTTGTATGCTAAAATTACTTTACAACACAAAACCCCTAGTAAAATTTAACATTTTGCCTTGTACTTTTCAAACAATAAGAGACAGCTGCTTGGTCACTGGACCATTGGAAAGCTGGTGAAAATACCTTAAAAATGGTATATTCAAATGTCAAATTCGGTTGACGAGAAGTGAAAATATTTTCAATTCAGTTTATTACCGATCTAATTAGTTTACTTATCTCACTAAAGATCGGTCAATAGTGAGATCGGTAAAGATCGCTATATTGGTAAAGATCTGGATAATAAAATTCTGGATAATAAAATTTGCTTTTAGCTGCTTACATTAAGATACACATGTCTGTTAGTGAGACCGGTAATATATATTTATTTAGAGCTAGGGCCGAGCTGTACGCACATAAAACAAAATACTACAATGCAGCAGAACCGAACAGACAACAATAACTCTTAAGGCCTACAAATATACAGCTTCAAGAACCACAAGTACAAACTGAAGAGCCGCAACATCATGGACTACACTGAGCACACTAGCTCTAGTCACCAGGTGAGGTACACACCTGTATATCACCTAACACAGCTATGAAACTCAAACACTGAAGCACCTTTGTATCCAATGCATACAAGAAGCACAACACGCAAAAACTAGAACTCCCACATCTAAAACATGATGACTTGAACTCAGGAGGATAGGTACAGAGGCAGACCAGAAGCGCGGAGACAGGTCAAAGGTGGACCCAGATGCTAACACAGAAGTTCGCGATAGCACGATGATGACGTACAGCACTAGTCTTATGATCACTAACACAAAGAAAAGCCTGAAGCGGAGACTCACACTTCATCCTAGCACACAACCTGGCACGCTACTTGGTGAAGCGGGCACAGTGGAGAAGAAAATGGGCCACAGTTTCATCTACTTCGCATGACGTACAGAGTGGGGACGCAGCCTATCCCAGCCAACACCCGTGAGCTGATAAAAGCAGATGCTCTGTACGCAGACGTGAGAGTAGACTCGCCTCCTATACACGAAGATTGTCAAGAGCAGACCACAAACTTGCAATCATGGCCGTAGGAAGGGGTACGGCTGGTGCGGCATTTGCCGTACCACTTTTCGGCAAACAAGTTTTAAAATACCATATCTCCAAACACATACAATGAGTCTGCTGTCGTCAAACTTTTGAAGCAACCCTGTAATAAGCTCGTGGCTTTCCTGCCGAGTTTTGATGAGTAGCGTCTGTCCCGCTAGCATAAACCATGGAGCTTACGTTTATACTATCACGTATAGTGCGATAGTATACAAGTCCACGTATGAACTGAGCGCTACTTCTATCCCCTGCTCCCCCAACCCCCTTACGAAGGACAATGAGCTTGACCAAGGTAAGGGAGTTGGGGGGGGGGGGGAGAAATTAAAGAAACGCTAAAGCGAACTTCAGCAAGCATATAACATCAAACTTTGCAGAAAGCCCAACACAGCAGTCAACCGATTGTAACTTTCTCAAAAGTAGTCTTGTCAGTAATAATAGAATAGGAAACATTGGCTACATACAAAAGGGTAAGGTTCTAAAATGTCCTGACGTACATAAAAAAAAAATCACAAGGCAGGCTAAAAGGTAAACGAAGCATTAAAGACTGGCTTTGTTATGATACAAGATACACTAATCTAAGAAAGAAATATACTACCCTGACTGAAACTTAAAACACAGGACTTCCCATCGACCTCACGGAATTTGGATACACTAACAGTGCTTATATAAACATACAAATTTGCCCCCTTCCCATCTAAATTTTACACTTAAAAGAGACACTATCACCGATTGAAAATCGTACGAATATACTGTGGTGCCATCTAGCGCCAGTGATATTGTTATAGTTTACAGCTTGCTTCCAGGTGCTCGAGGACTTACGAAATATTCTTTCAATAATTAAGGAGGCTCGTGGCTTGTTTGTTTCGTTAAAAGAAATGAAGGTTGTGCATTCCTTCACGCGATCCAAGCAAGAGCTAGATAGTACTAGATCGCGCTAGATGTTGCCAGGTTCTGCAGGCTTTCAATCTGTGAGTGTCACTTTAATAACACATAGTAGCTGCATCGCCGAAATTGGAGGGAGGTAGCACCAACTAAAAAGTCACTGCTGGTCGGGAAAATCAACCCCAGTCGGTGGGGTAAACTACAAAAGGCCAAAAAAAATACAAGAAAAAAAAGTACTCAAAAGTTCTCAAAACATGGCCTCCAGAGACAGATAAGACAGTGCCAGAAATTTTTTCAACTTCCGGGTTTCTACCCGGGACCCTGTTGGGGGAACTTCACAGTGCTCCCGAAGACTCCCTAGCTGGTTTGGTTAGGCCGTACCACTTTTAATTTGCTTCCTACGGCCCTGCTTGCAATTGGATGCAACCGAAACAGTGCACGACCAGTCGTAGCAGTATGCCATTCTTCATTCCACACTAACTGCATCCAAGAGCGAAGGGCAATGCGATAGGTCTGAACAGATGACACTACAGACACACAGTTATCAGAGTGCTCTGCAGCACGCTTTGCATTAGCATCTGCACACTCAAGTGACCACTATGACTACGTACCCAGCAATCCCTACATCAGCTACTTGGGCGGCCAACCAGGTGCTAACGCAGAGGTTCGAACACGACTGGGTTACTTACAGTCATAATAGCTACAAGGTGCTGCAAAATGGCGAGACATGCTTGAGAGTCAGTATAGATAGTAAATGACGGCAACTGCATGTCTAGAACTACATTTAAGGTTATAGAAATGGCTATAAGCTCACAAATAAAACTAGTAGTAACTTGATGGAGCGCGTGCCCTACCTGGAGCTTCAAGGACGGCATGCAAACTCCGACGCCGCCAATCATTGCTTCACGAACAAATGAAGCATCACAAAAGACCAAAAGACGTAGAGAAATGCCCAAAAACGGAGATCAGGGGTCCACACCATTGCCACAGACGTGGTGGGCACACTACTGCAACAGCCATTACATGCTGGAGAGCAGGATCCTGTAAGATAGTGACTCCACGACCAGCGGCAACAAGACACTCGCGCACTCTCTTTCCCAACTTCTGATAATCAAAAAGAATGTTACAGACACCTCGCTCACCTATGGTGAAGTTGTGAAGATACCAAGCTGCAAACAACCCGTCTGGACGCACCCAAAGAGGCAGTTCACTCGCCTAAACCCATAAGGCCTGAATTGGCATGGAGACTAAATAACCCGTTACAACCTGTAGACAGTCATTAATGCTTACTTGCGGGCTGAGAACATGCCTCTGTGCAGTAGCCAGGAATGGGAGGTGGTAATCCGCAAGAGAGCGTACAAATTCTCTGTATACTGAGAGCAGAGCTCCTTTCTTAACAGACTGACAGCCAGTAAAAACATGCATAACCGTTAATTGAATGGCAACGTTTTCTCTCAGGAGGCTAACATGAGCAGCCCAGGTCAGACCACCATCCAACACAACACCTTGATATTTCACTTGCACAGAGGGAGTGGCAACTGTGCTGCCAATCCGAACGCATATTGGAACCACTAGCACTTCAGCCAAGCGGGAAAACACAATCAGCTCGGTTTTGGCTGGAGACAAGCACAGACCACAATATGCCAAGCGCACCGATATACAATCAAGAGCAGACTGAACATGACATATTAGAGCCAGTGGGTCCCGGCTAACAAACCACATCGCAACGCCATCAGCATAGAAGACAACATTCGCGCTATGCTGGAGCTCAAGGAGAAAGTCGTTAACAACATTAGCAAACAGAACTAGACTAATGCATCAGCTTTGCGGTAGACCTCTGTCCGTTTCAGCCTGTGACGACCAGAATCCAAACTCTAGTAACAAATGGGCGGTGACCAAGCAAGGCAAGGATAGTGGCAGAAAACTTGTGTCAAACTCCCATGCTAGAGCGAGTGGCTACTACCCACTTGAAGCAGACTACAACAGCAGTGTTCCCATGTAGTCATGACTCTCGAACACAAGAAAGCAAGAAAAGTTCAGCATCCTACGCACTACGGTTCACCCTGTAGCCAAAGCGGACTATTGCGAGACAGCCGGAATACTTCCAAGTGCTAGTTTAATCGTTAAACGAGTATCCTCTCATATATCTGATGTGCACATGATAGGAGAGCGATAGGCCTATAATTTGTAAGATCCTACGCTTGCACATCGGAACTAGAACTGTAAATAGCCAGAAGCTGAAACAGCAGCACCATCAAACGAACACTGCACAAAACCAAGGAACTCAACTACAGCGTCAGCTCCTGCAGATGCTAAATAGCTATAACGAAAGCCATAAATGCCCGCTGCACTACTCAGCTTGCACTTAGACAATGCTGCTTTGAGTTCAGCAATGTGAAACTGTACAACTGTGCAACTGTAGCCAAAGAGCCACTCTGCTGCAGCTGCTGCGGTGGATCACTTCCACTAGACAAAAAGCAAACTTCAGCAAAGTGCACATTGAAAGCTTTTGCCATCGCTTTCCCTTTGAGAATCTCTCTGTTAGGGCCAAAAACCTAAGTTGTAACCAATTTCTGGTTCTGAGGGCACAGAGCCTTCCAAACAGAACAAAAAGACGCAGAGTGCGCAACATTGGCACACAAGCGTGCACCATACGAGGTCTTTTCAGAGCGGAGGATAAATGCAGACTCCTGAACAACACCACTGTGTACGTATGCCAAAGCACACTGTGAACGCCGCCACTATCTGTACGCTCGTCGCTGATCTCTGACAGCAACAATGCACTGAGCAGTCCACCAACATGGTTCATTGCTAGTGCACCGGCTTAATCGACTTGAGTACCACTTGCGTGGCTTGGTACATTTACCCAGCCAAACACTAAAAGAACCATTGGCAACAATTTGCCTCGAGCGCTCATTGTCTCTCCTTTGTGGAGTCAGAAGATGCAGAGCAATAGGAAGATGATCGCTGCCACGTGATCATCAGAAATAACAAAGCGAAAAGTGTCATCAGTCCCAGTTGAACAAAGAAAAAAGTCCAAAACTGACTCGTGGAGAGCATCTCCTTGCCACCTCACAAAGGTTGGAGTGCCATTCTGGATGACACGCAAATCTAGCTCATCAAGTACCGCACTAATTGGCACCCACCTGGGTCACAATGATGTGAACCCCATGCAAAATGGTGCGCATTAAAGTCCCCAACCACAATGCATGGGGCCGGAAACTGCTTTAATGACAAGTGCCATACTCTTTTTGAAATTCTGTGGTAACATGCAAATAGACTAGGGACACCCATTGACGCCCAGACCAAACACGAATGAAGCATGCATCAGTTTCTGGGTGGTCGCGATGATGCACAAGCAAGTATGGCACATGCCACTTGACAAACACTCTAACATGCGAATGCACGCTTGACATAATACAGTCAGCGTTACTAACAGATTACTGTGACCCTGTGCTAGTCTCACTTCCTGCACTCATAATACATCTACAAACCACAACAAGTCAATGGCACTACTACTGGCCTTGACACCAGTACCATGACCACTGCTATCACAACTGTGACACTCACAGCATTGACAGCTCTTTCTGCATTTCTGCACCGCTCTTCTTGTAGATAAACGCACGCATCTCGTGGATTCCAATAACGATCGAACACACCGCAGTGCACGCTCGTGCACATGCAGTGAAAATGGCCACTCAGCCCACAGCGGAGGCAGCGTGGTGGCCGGTCTGTGATCGAAATTAGAGCAGGAATTCCATGAATAGTGACAATATCCGGGATGTCATCCATGACTGCTGTATCGCACAGTGATAATCGCACCAAATGCACTCCTGTGTCACAAACATTTTTGCCACCAATGGAAAGATTTTCTCACTCATGAGCTTCAAGAGTAGCAAAACATCGAAAGGCTAATCCAATGTCATTTGCCGTGATTTCATATGGCAGCCAGTGAAGCCGCGCTTCAATCACCTGGCTGCCTAAGTTGTAGATCACTATACTCACGTTATTTATTTTTACTCTTGACTTACGCAGCAACCGTCTTTTTACACTTACTGACTTCAGCACAACTTGAAATACGTTGCTCACACGAAGTGAATGTACTGCTTTGACCTCATGTGCACCAACAATTTCTGCAACCACATTGTACCTCTGTGTTGAGACGAAAGGTTTTCCAGCAATTTCCCCAAAGAAGACGCAGATTTCTCCATTTTAACATTAGAAAGGCTGCCGCCATACAATTTGTGCAGCCACATGATATCTCTCGAACAATTGGTCTCTCTAACTTCTAGCCGAGACTTTTCTTTCACTGGATATAACTGTACTGAAGAGACTCTTAACATGCTTTAAAACTGAGACCCTCTCTTCTGCAAACTTATCTTGGGAAACAATTGCACTCTATTCATTGTTGCTACAACGATTGTTTTGAGACAAACTCCCATCTTTTTCACTGTGCTTAAGCCCGTCAACCACAACACCGTACAATTTAACATTATCCACTGATATTAGTAGTTGTGTGAGGCAGTTCCCAGAACAGAACAGACTTCCGTTTTAAAAAATGGTGATGTATGACGTCTAAACAACGTCACTATGTGTCCAATCAGAAACACGTATAAGTTTAATACAGTCGACGTCATATCCATCAAGATGAATGCAGTAAGGAAAAACATATCATTAGTTACCATGGAAACGCAAACTTCCTGATCAAGTGAAGTCCTATGAACATGCACGAACTCGTCAATGTGTGTAACATAAAATTAAATCGTAGTGTTAACAACAGATGGCAAGATTAAAGCGGATACTGGTAGATTATCATTGGGTTGTGTAACGTTCTCATCAACAGATGTATTGGCAGCACCAATTGTAGATGAAATGCAGGACTTTCAGTTTCGATTTGGAAACAAATGATTAAATCCAATGCTTATAGTCAATTCTCGTAACCTAGCTAATAATAGTATCAGACACACGCAAGATCGTGTCTAATACTAAGAAAGCTAGACAGGTTTTTTTTTTTTGGAGATGAGCCAATAATACCAAAACGCCAAAAAAATTAAAGTTAAATAAAATAGCTCATCTAAGGAGGACAAACTGTGGCAAGTTTTGCCTGGACTAAACCTCCACAATAAAATCAATATTTTAGAATATATAATAAAGAAAAATGATGATTCTGTTGAAGAACAATTAAGAACTGGATACTTGCAGAATAAAAAAATTATAGAAAAATGAATTTTGACAAAGTAACGTATTGAAAAGTTACGACTTATAAGTTTTTCAATTGACGATAGCTTTTTAGAAAAAAAAATATATGAATAGTCATTCACCTAAAAACTCCCACCACCCCTCAGTCAGAAGTATAAGTACCGTGTAAATTCATTTTATTGTGCGTGTTTTTGTTGTGTATTTTACATAATATAACATCTAAACAGTTAAGAACAATGATGGGAGGGGTTTGGATCATTGAAATTAACTGTGGAAACATTATAATATGCATAATACACGTGAAGAGTTTTTTTTTAGTTCTTCATTTTTTAATCTATGTCAGTCTGATGAGAGCAGTCATGATTTTGCAATTAGTTGGTGATATTCAGTGGTAGTGGTGTATTTACTGTAAAAAAACGGAGGGGAAACAGCAATAAACATACCGTACGTATATGTTGGGACAAATAGTAACAAATGCAGAAAGATTTTTAACGATACATCACCATCTTATGAAGACGGGTTTGGGCTCGATCAATGACGGATGGCGTGATACTGAGTGTAGAATTGTGCACAACTTCAACTTTTGAGGACACAATGGAGGTAATTGGTGTAATATATCCCGTTTATACTTTCATTACTCCCGGATGAAAAGGCAGGAGTAGAGGAAAATTGAATGTGCATACAGCAGTAGCCGACGTCAATGGTATTGGTGGTGGAGTAGTTGATGAAACCTGGAGAAATGATCTTAAGCTCCACTCATTGTATGCCGTTTACGGAATCTCCGTATACCTGTTTCATGCTCCCTCCTCTATGTCTTCCGATGGTTGACCCAATGCCGTTGCATAATCCATATGTGGTGTTGTAACGATTTATGTGACAATTGGTTGGGTAGCGCATACGCAACGGGCATTTCGTGACCACGGCGCGTTTGTAAAGCTGATATACGCCAACAGCCAACAAATCGCCGAACACACAGTCGCGAGAAAGGCGTTCAAGATTATCACCCACATCTTGACCGAATGCACCGAACATCGTTCATTCGAAATCACTGTGTAACATTGTTTATACTTTACAATAAGACTGAACCAGTCACTAAGCAGTAACGTGAATGGATCGTGTGATGTACCATCGAAAAATGGGCTCGTAAGACTGGAATAATGTTAACAGCAACAGTTCAAGGATCAAACCGACTGATGGGCTGTAGTAAACGCCCAGCTGTGTTTTTTGAAAGTAGGGCAGAATTCACATTGTGGGCATGGAGCACACCCAATTACACCACCATCGCTGTGCATAAACACGACCAATGGAAGTCTCAAATTGCACTATATAAATATAGAAATAAAAGTTTTAAAATTAATAACAGAAGACATGTGTAAGTGTCAAAAAATAAATAAAAGAAAAATTACATGTGGGCAGTAAATTTCAATTTGCGAAATCATCCTGATTTGTTGTGGTTGAGTGAGCTATATAATAAAAAATGATATAAAGAAGAACAACTAACTAAAAACCACAAAACTGAATAAAATTAAATTAACCTGCATAAATTCCCATAAAGTTGTGCACGGCGGGGCAAACCCTGGGTTTCCCTTAAACATTGGTTCATGTAGCTAAATGAATGAAAGTAACATAAGAGAGAGGTATTGAGCTGTTCCTATAGTTTCGATAAAATGTAACTTACTAAAAACCTCAACACTAATTCCTCAAAACTAATACTGCAGAACGGTGTCTAATGCGTGATCAGTAACATTGTGGTATGGAATGTAAGGAAAGGGAACAACTGTAAAATGTAAAAAAACCTAAAGCAAACAGGAATATGCGATGATTGTCATTTTGAGGTCTTGTATAGGAAAGCATATACAATAAAAATATGTCTCACAAACGTATCAAGTTTCGGTATAATGTTGGTGTCTGAGCTATCGCAACGTGGAAAACGATGTGACGGGCGAGTTATGTGATCAAACATGGATACAAAATTTATGGATATTTAATATGTAATGATTGGCATTTCGTGAACTTGTACAGGAAAGTATGCATCACAAACATGCCAACTGACGGTTTAATGATGGTGGACGTGTTATCATAATGCAGAAAACGATGTGGCAGGAGAGTAGCATGATCAAACATGGATACGTAACTACACTATTTAGAGGTTGTGTAAAAGGAAAAAAATACACATCAATTATAGTGTTCTTAGGCAAGACGTGCAACCATTGTAATGAAAGAAGTTGGATATTGCGTAGTCAAACGAGGACAAAACTGAAGATCAAGGTTACAATGAACAACAAGTCAACGTTATTGGTAATTGGACAATGCCGATATGTGGGTGATAGAGGAAACGATGGTAAGAAATGTAATATTAAGGAAATATATCGAACAATAACAAAGTACACGACAGGTAATTGCCTAGTAGATGAATTGACAATAGCACAAGCAAGTATAAATTGATTCAGATGGCAAGATCAATGGCAAGGCCTCTCCAAGCATCCACACGTGAACCCCCTACCTCTCAAGTGAGTGATTGTAAATGCATTTTTTCCTTGGAACAAAATAGGCTTTAACCTGATTTAAACATTTAAATATAATATGTAGGGTAATCCTTCATTCAAAATGTAGTATATTTGACAGTTTTTTATGTCTGTTTTTTTTATTAGACATTAAAGTGAAATTAGTGTTTAAATACACGCATCTCTAGTGGATTTTTTAAGAAGAAGTTTATTAAGCATTTTTCCTACTAGTCTTTAAAGTTAATACATCGTTAAATGCACTTTCATTTAACAGTTATTTAAGATATAGTGTATGTCTTATCATCTTTAGTGTTGTTGCTTTTATTGTGAATAGAAAATGATAATGGCTGAGACATCATCATTATTTGATTTAACGGACAATTTGTTGGTAACAGCGTCACATTCAAAATTGTGCGTGCATTTTAGGAAATTCTTAAATCACTCTCGTGACAGTGTATCTTTATTGTAGTTTTTTCATTCGTACAGCAGATTGGGAATTTCTCATGAAGAATTTTCTCATATGGTCAAACATGCTCGACGAACCCTGTGTGTTATACCTAATAATCCTAGGTTATACGAATGCGAAAACTTAATCATTAGAGTTGAATCAGAAAAAATGGTTTCATTTAAAATGCCGGAAATAAGTTTTCCCGCAAAAATGACTGTACCCCAATTCAAAACATTAATTATGAAAGCACCCTTAATCAATAGTTGGCTTAAGAATGCAAACCTAGGTAAAACGCAACAGGAACTACTCGATCATTACAAATAAGATATGGTGCTTATACCATTGTTTGTTTCTTTTTTTTTTTAGTAACAATGCCATGTAAAGTTATTGACCTAGATGAAACGTTGCTTTAGACTGTTTCCTATACAGTGACAACTATACACGAATACATATAGCTAAATTTACTAAAATTAGACATTATCTAGACACACGCTAGTGTGTCGCCGCCAAGTAATAGTAGATCGTCCGATTGTAGACAACCAATTGTTAAAAACTGATTGTTGATGAAAAAAGGCGGCTGCACTAGCAGACTGTGTCTTTTAACTGAAACCAATTTACACCTGATTTCAGCATATTGGTGTAAATTCCCCATGCGGTAGAAAACTTTGCAAATTGTTTGAATCAGGTGTCTTAGGTCCAGTAACGAAGAAAACGTCAACACGAAAATGTGGGAACGTGTCCTTCGTGGAGAAAAAGTGTCCTCAATAACGTTGATTTGTGTTACTGGTTAATTCTAATAGGGTATAACGACACGTCTACAGCTGATTAGGGAAAGTTGCCAGATCTAAATTTCGGCAGACAGGTATAGTGTCATATGGGGAAGTGCCTTTTTCTAAAATGAGGGTTGCAGCTAGAAGCACGTGGCCCTGAAGTGGCTCGTAAGTGCAAAATTATTGTTGTAACCATTATTTGTATTGTCATCCAACAGTAGATTATAAGATGCTTAAGTGTTACACACTTATCGTTTCAGTATCTAATTGTCAGAATTCATGTTGTTGCAAGTAGTTGGCCGGGGCCTCAATAAAATAGGAGAATGGTTTACTAAGAGACGGAGTATGTTTTATAGCAAAGGTTTGGTCGGTTTTTTGTTACAATACACGAATCCAAACTAAATTATCTGCCCCACGACGATAAAAGGGACAATTATGTGTCCGTGAACACCATGGTAACTAAGTGATTGAATGATTAACGGTAACCGAGGTGGGGCCAAGTGAGAAGGAATGCGCTGATTGAGTAAACGAAGCGAACGAAAATCAGTGTCAAACCGTGTCAATTTCGCTGACGTAACGGCTAATTTGGCAATGGCAAAGATGAAAATTATGAATGAGAAAATTTATAGACATAAAATTTCTCAAGAAAAAAAGGTACAGATAACGATTACACCGTATGATCTTTGCTTCATTCACAGTCCTCTGAAAGTAGTGATAGCCACCTAAAACCCAAACTGGTATAAGAGAAGTCGCCAAGTTTCAAAAAACGGTCGGCGTTTCGAAGTAGTGATATCATACAACCAGGGAAAGGCCGCCAAGGTTAATCCTATTAGCCAAGTTAATCGCACTGAATAATACTTTGGACATTAAATGAAACTTGAAGAGGACGGTACATGAACTCCTACACAATTATCTGCCCCACGACGATAAAAGGGTATGCTTGTTATTAATTTATTTGGAAGCATTAGTGAAACGGACATTTGTTTTACGTAGAATTACTCTCCTCAAGTTAATTCTCATAGGGTAGAAAGCCACGTCTACAGTTCATTAGGGAAAGTTGCTAGATCTAAATTTCGGCAGACAGGTAAAGCGTCATATGTAGTAGTACCTTTTTCTAAAATGGCGGTCGCAGCTGCAGCACCTGGCCCTTAAGTGGCTCGTACGTGCCAAATCATTGTTGTAACAGGTAAAGGTGATGATTATACCATGAAATTCTCTGTACATTTACAAGCCTAGTTCTGACCATGTCAATTTCACTGGCGTAACGGCTAATTGGACCACGGCAAATGTGAAAATTATGAATGAGCAAATTTCTAGACATAAAATTCCTCCAGACAGAAAAGGTAGAGGGGACGATTAAACCGTTTGATCCTTCGTTCGTTCACAGTTCTATGAAAGCTGTGATATCCACTTAAAACCAAAACTGGTATAAGAGAAGCCGCCAAGTTTCAAAAAAGGGTCGGCCTTTCAAAGTAGTGATATCATTCACCCAGGGAAAGGCCGCCAAGGTTAATCCTGTTAGTCAAGTTAATTGCACCTAATAATACTTTGGGCGTTAAATGAAAACTTGAAGATTGCTACCGCCAGTAGCAATGTTCTAGTTTTCATTTAACTTTCGAAGTATTAGTAGGTGCGATTAACTTGGCTAACAGGATTAACCTTGGCGGCCTTTCCCTGGTTGAATGATATCACTACTTTGAAAGGCCGACCCTTTTTTAAAACTTGGCGGCTTTTCTTATATCAGTTTTGGTTTTGGGTGGATTATGTTTTTCATGAAGGTATACAATTAACGGCTACTGAATGGACTTTATGTCCACAGTTCTCCATTTATGGGGATTTACTATTCCCGATCTGTTATTTGTGCACGATGACTACGGTGGCCTGATTGAGGAGGTCAAAGTATGGACACTGTAACAATAACAAATGGCACGTATGATGTAACATTGGATTTGTCACAGATTAATCGGTTAAAGAGTAGCATAAACATCAAGACTGAGTGGGTGTTTAATTAAAAGTGGACGATAATTGTTGATAATGCGGGTAATAAGTCTCCTTTCTTCTGTTTTTAGATTTCCAAAATATTTTAAAAGTAACATCAGCATCATTTCCAGTTTTACCGGTTATTCTGTAATGCTCGGCTGTGACGTTTTCGCGATAGTGAGCGAGTAGGAAAAACAAATACGAGTTCACATCCGAAAATATATGGCAAATGCATTAGTCTACATCCCAACCAGAGTCGGGGTTTCCATGTTAATGGATGCCTCGGGTTAATGGATGCAACAGGTTGCCTCTCAGTTGCACGTATGGTAGAAACAAATAGAAGAATCAACGCTTCCCTTAGGTTTATTATTCACCAATGGAAAATAGGGATTTAATATTCGAATACGCCACAACACGGACAATAAACACTTTCGTTCAACTGAATCATAAACAAATAGAATTGTCTGGTGAACGATTAAAAAACCTAGTTGATGGGATATCTGATATTGAAGTCTATAACAATGCTATTTCTGACACCGACCCATTGTGTAAAGCGTGCTTCGGAAACTAATTTTGTTTGTTCTTAAACGCCAAATGAACGCCTTTTGTTTTCTTAAGTTAAAAATAAAGCCACTGTAACAATGTCATGTTTCTAAAACTAACTAAAAAATGTTAAAATGATTACTTTAATGACATCACTTTTAAAACTTGCAGAAAAGTATTATATGACGTCAGTTTTAAATCTAATTGAAATGTACTAAAAAAATGACGTTGGTTTGAAATTTATTGAAAAGTAATCCGTATTTATATCATTTGGTAGAACTGGTTGAAATGCGTAGGAATATTGAAGGGGTGAGTGGGTCCTATAAAAATAATGGTGTAAGAGGTTTTAAACAAGAACGAGAAAGTGTAACTCAAATATCAACGTCGTTGTTTGTGCAAATGGATTTTTTGTAGGACCATGGTATGTTATCAAAGAAATATCATTAGTCTCTTTTCATATTAAGGTACACTAATAGAGTTAAAATCCCTTTGTATGTATTAAACTGTGAACTTAATGAAAAATATCGCTAAACAGTGTGGTTCTGTGAACACATCCTACATAATGAGAAATTTGCCAACAGTCCATTCGATTGTGATCTTAAATTTGTTGCAAGAGAAATTTGACGATTACTATTTTTTAATCAAGAATTCGTATTTTATGTTAAAGGAGACATTCATTTAAAACAGTATTTACAGCATGTGCCGTGTCAAATTCGATAACTTGAGTCCATGTCCTAAAGCGAACGCGCTTTCTTTAGACGATATAAAATATAATTTCTGTCCAATACATCAAATATACAAGTGCTCCTTCTTTAAAGCTACTTATTATCGTGATTACAATGTGATTATGACGTCAAAAAAAATCGTATAATAAAACCAAGGACAGTCAACCTATGTCGACATCATGGAAGACAATACACTAACAGTCGTCCTAACCACTCCACAACCTTCACGAAAACGACGCCGTCGTACATCGTCTAAGCCCCGCGACAATGTGCAATGTGAGACATACGGGGTTACGTTAATGGGACCAACTCTATGGTAATATATTTGCATAAATTAATATTCATATAAAATATTACACAAAAGATATCAGGCTGCATTTGGTATGCAAGGCAGTCATAATTAATATTTTTAATCAAATCAGTGCATAAAATAGCACAATATTTGATAAAATGTAAACAGGAAGCTGAAATACAAAAATAGGCACAGAAAGACCCACTCCAGACGGAGCATCACCAACACAAGGTTAAGCAATTAGGATTTGAGGTCAACACGAAAATAGGGGGAATGAGTTTGTACCGTTTTGTCAACAGACCACTTTAGATAATTACAGGCTTAGTAAAGTGAGTGACATATCTGAGCTAGCAATCTTTGAAAGTAGAGCATAGTCTGACAGGTGATCCAAATTGGTGTAATTA
>JAHWFP010027988.1:120084-141919 GCA_023313725.1 Lithobius niger
GGGGGGGGGGGGAACCAAAACAAACAATAAAAGCCCATAATTAGATTCCAAGTAAAAAGAAATAAAACCATTTATTTGGCCATCAAGCAAAATAGCTAAAATAAAGGCTTTTACAGTATTTGGATTCCAAATAAAAATGCGTGTGGGGGAAACCACCTGTACGGCGGCAGTACAAAGTAGTTTCTGTGGCCTCTTATCCCTGATACTCTGTAGAAATCGAATTGCGCAATGTACGTACTGAATTAACAACTATCCAGTATTCACATCTAATTGCCACACCACTCGCTGCACAGAAGGTCTAGTAACGTTATTCGACAGGAGTTCCCAGTTTACAGTACTGTACTTAATGTAATTGGCGAGTTTAATTACCGATTTAGTAACCTTGGTTAATGCTGCATTTTGCCCTTCAGCTACTGTACGGCCGTTGTGAGTCATGTGACCTGATGTCCCCAGGGCATGCACTATTGTGTGATGTGTAGTATACTGCAGTACTGGTTTGTCCGTACAATTGGACGTGACAGTAGTTAGGTGCATACAACTTGATACGTATCATTCAGTACAGTTTGTTCTTTTTTTATTCGCTTTGTTCGACACCACTCGTTCTTTTTGTATTTCATAAAGACAGGCCACGCATGAAGCTACACCAACGTATCAATATTATTAATTGGTATTACCAAAACGATACGATATCAGACGTTTTCGTGACGTGGCAGGCTACGTATCAGTAGTAAAAAAAGTGTTATACTGAAACAAGCTCCGGCTCCACTTACGTATTCCGGTCACGTACGAGGAGGGGTCATAGGTCAAGGATACCGAAAGAGTTGTATCGGTCTTCACGTATGCGTCACAAGCGGTTTTGTAGGACGCTAAATAGTCGGTTTTGTGTGAGCTAAATAGTTACGTACTGTATAGACGGGGTGAAGGTCAAATGGCACTTATCAAGGACACAACTAAAGTTGGCAGAATGAATTCTCAAGTGGCTCTCAAAATAGTTATCTGAATAACCTAAACAACAGCCATCCTGTGATCGTACTAATGAGAAGTTACTTCTTAGTGCAACTGTGTTACCGTAATGGAAAATTAGTTCTCAGTGCAGCTGCGTTGCCACGTCATAACATTACATTTCTCTGCCACGGTTCACATAACAAAGTAACGTAGAAGAAGTGTAGCCACTCAAAACAATAAGAATAGTTTATGTTTAAATGGGAACATTCACATAGATTGATTTGACCAATAAAATGAATGGATTTATAGGTAAACATGTACTAACCGTGAACTGCATGTTATACAGCTGTATCACTTCGACCATGGCTTCCGTCGTGTTCAACTGGTTGTGCAGAATCGTGATTGGAGTAATAATGTTTATTCCACACATTTACCTCGTGGTTTTTTCTTGGGGATACATGGACCATTCCGACATCAAGAAAACGTATACGAATGCATCATGCCCAGAGGCGATGGGATCGGCCGTGACGACATTGAATTACAGCCGTTATCCACTCAAGATTTACCACCACCGCCTTGTCTTCCAACACGGAACATAGACGATGAGGGTGGATACATGGTGCCACGCCCTTCAATGTCGGCACCACCAGTGGCATCAACTGTACCGTACATACATGATGTGACAGAATTTACGACATTTCGTCGAAAATCACTAACAGCAACAACACGTCCCATGTCCGTAAAGCGGATTACATCTTTAATGCTAAAAACAACGCGCGCTGGTCTGCGTAAAACCAGTACAGCAGACGAACTCACGAAATAAACATGTACGATTTTATTTTAATAAAGCTTCATACCTTACCCCATCCAATAAATATACAATCTAGATATCTAACCATTTAATATTTTTTGTAATTTAGTGCGAAAACCAGCAGAAAAGCTAAGAATAGCTAAGACACAAGAATTCAAGAATCCAAGACAACGTTCATAATTATGGACATAAGGCATGTCAGGTTCTTTCTTTCAGGAGGCAAACCTCCGAAAAAGTTGCAAAAAAAGATAATCTATCTGCATGTTTAATTAGGGCACAGAGTGCGGCAGGCAAACTGCCAGATCTTCGGTTGCTGTTGCGTTCTGCATCCTTAGACATAGTTATTATCACTGAGACTTGGTTTGATCTCACTATCTCGGATGCCATGCTTACACATGATGTGCCGTACATTTTAATCCGAAGGAATCGTGTGGGCAGTCGTGGGGGTGGAATTGCAGTCTTTTTACGTGACCCACTTGGTGCAGTTTCCATACAGATGGCTGACGACTGTGAAGCCCTTAATTTTAAACTGATAAACCCGGAACTTAATTTTACTATAGGCTACCTCCCGAACAGTAGGGATTTGACACAGACAACCAGCTTGTGTTCCTTTCTGAGGTTAACAAACAGTTCTTCGTGTCCAAACCTTATTTTAGGGGACTTTAATATGTCCAAGGTGGACTGGATAAAAAACATTGCTTATGATGCGACACAACGTGTTTTCCTTGATGTTATAACTGATTTGGGCCTCTCTCAGTTGGTGAGTGAACCAACCAGAGGAGAAAGCATCCTTGATCTGGTTTTTGTTGATAATGACGTATTGTATATGATACCACTGTTGGGCCACATTTTAGTACAAGTGACCACGATACGGTACATTTCTCTATTCACAGTTACAGCAGTATCGGAAACCCCCCCTGAATCAAATTATAAGAAAATTAACTTCAATCAACTAAATCAACACATCATTGGACTGGACTGACAATCTATCTTGGACAAACATAATAATATTGATGATAAATGGATTGCATTTATTACTATTCTCTAGAATTTAGTCAATAAATCCACAAAAATCATTCCAATAAAAAAAAAATTAAATGGAAATATACGACCACCAGCTGGAATACATAAACTCATTAAGAAGAAAAATAAGCTTTGGACCATACTGAAATCAAATAAAAATGAAAACAACAAACTCCAGTATGACAGCTGTAGGAAGAAACTAAAAGCAGCCTGCAAAACACTCATCATAAGTGACGAACTTAAGATAATCAGAGAAGGAACAATGAGTTCCCTTTTTAGGTATGTTAAAAGATGTACACGTGTGCCAAATAAGCTACCACCTATCCATTTCCGTAATAAAACACTTAACACGGACTTAGAGAAGGCAAATGCCCTAAATATAACTTTTGCAGCAAATTTCGTAGCTGACGATAATTTAACCATTAATTTAGACCCCAAATCCAATTCTGTACTTAACACAAAACCACCTATAAAAATGAGCAACATAAACTTTTCGCAGGCCAGTATTGAAACCCGCTTAATGAATCTTAAAAATAGCTCGGCGATTTGTCCTGATGGCTTCTCCAGCAACTTTTATAAACAGCTGGCTCCAGCCTTGTGCAAACCGTTACATTTAATTTTTAAATCGTCATTAACATTAGGAAAATTACCCAAGATTTGGAAAACGGCTAAGGTGGTCCCTACCTATAAAGCCGGCAATGCAACTGATCCAGCAAACTATCGACCCATTTCTTTGACATGTGTACCTTGCAGGATTTTAGAGCGAATCATAAAGGATGAAATTATGAAATATTTAGTTTCTCATGAACTAATTCCGAATGACCAATTTGGGTTTCTTCCAGGCCGCTCGACAACTTTGCAACTGCTAAACTGCCTTAATGATTGGACAAAAACTCTCGAGATTGGTGTCCCGGTGGATGTCGTGTGTATTGACTTCGCTAAGGCATTTGACTCGGTTGTCCACTCTAAGTTACTTACGAAACTCAGATTGATGGGTATTGATGGACCACCATTTGAGTGGATTAAAGATTTCCTTAACCTTAGATCCCAGGTTGTATCACTGGGGAGCTCCACCTCTGATGAACTAATGGTGACCAGTGGCGTGCCTCAGGGCTCGGTATTAGGTCCACTGCTTTTTCTTCTTTTTATTTCTGAACTTACCCCTAAAATCGGCATTGTGAAACATCCAAAATTTGCTGACAATGTCAAGCTGTATAGCACTATTGCAACTCCTGATGATCACTGTACAATGCAGTACGCCGTGTATCTTTTAAACGAATGGTCACGTAGGTGGCAGCTCCCCATAAATGCCCAAAAATGTAAAGTTTTACCTCTTGGAAATTCATCGCGTACTACCACTTATACTTTGCATAATTTAATTATTGACTGTAAATATGAAATTAAAGATCTTGGTGTCAACTTATAATCTAAAATTTGCTGCCCACTGCAGCATTGTTGCGTCTAAAGCAAAGAGGATCAGTTATCTGATCAGAAAGTGCTTCGTGTCTGGGCATGTGGGGACTCTGGTATTGGCATTTAAGATTTATGTACGCCCAATTATTGAGTATGCCAGCCAAGTCTGGTCCCCCCACCTAATAAAGGATATCAATCCGGTGAAATCAGTCCAGCGCACCTTCACAAAATACTTACCGGGTATGCGTGATGTTCCATATGAACGGCACCTCTTATGCCTTGGCCTCGAGTCCTTAGAGCTTCGAGGCAGACCTGTGCCTTACCTTCTCAATTTTGCGCGGGCTTGTTGATCCGGGTGTTTTCTTCTGTGTTTGTGGAAATTTTTACACCAGGGGTCACCCATTCAAACTTGCTGTCAATTGCGTAAGGAGAGACTGCACCAAGTATTTTTTTTCTAATCGTGTTGTGACACCGTGGAATGGCCTGTCATCTGAGCTGGTGGGGTCGACAAGTCTCCATATGTTTAAAAGAGGGCTAAAATAAGTGGACCTCTCGAAATACTTAAAATGTTTTTAAATGCTGGAAGTGCAATATGTTGCATGGGATGTTTTTAATTGATTCTGTATACTGTTTTTTTCTGTGTGTATATGTGTGTTTTGTCCTGTCTTTAACATTGAGGGACCGGTGTTAGTGGCATGATTCCCTCATCCCTTCCGGCTCCCATTACCTTTTCTTTTTTGGTAATAAACATTTATTATTATTAAATAAACACATTGTTACATTTTTAAAGTTTAAATTTCAAATTGTTAAATTAAAAAAAATTAAATTAAATTTAGTGTCCTAAAAGAAGTTGTACTAAACAACCAAACCCCAAAAAATGTACTAAGCCTACTACAGGCACCTTTCCTTCTAAAGTTAATTGTATTTCTGAACTTAAATTCAAAAATTGTGTTCGATTCGTTATAACGAGGTTCGTTGCACACATATGAATGGCACGGTGGCGCCATGGCGTTTTTTAAATCAGAACTAACACGTCAGAAAGCCAGCATCGCTCTGTAGCCCCGCCCATTGTAGACTTCGTAATGAGCGTTGCTTAGCAACGATAGAGGCAGGAAAGAAGTCCATCCAATCGTTAACTCTGAAATGCGTTGCGTAGCAACGGACAGCACCATCGTTCGCGTCAGCCAATAGCTACGACGGACCTTGCCGATCGAGTGCAACATAATGTGGGTTTGTCGGTATACAATACGACTACAACCTCTAAAGTTTTAACACTTATAGCTTTTGATTAAAAATGAAAATCCCGTTCCGTAAACGAAAGTAAGTAAAGTTTTAAAAGTTGTACCACAGATAGTCGGGTTTTTCGTACGTCATCGTTCGTTTAACGAGTTTCACTTGAGTTTTTAGATTGTTTTAAGCTTCGTTTACTCCATCGCCAACTCCAGAGCATGATTAACTACCTACAAACCAATCACAGCTTCGGAGGAAGAAAACGATGGTTTGAGAAAATAGAGCCCACAGTGGGAGCTTACTAATTTTTGATTTTTTGTTGTTGTAATTTTTTTTCTGGGTGAAGGATATGACAACTGAGGAATTAGGAGTAGGGATGAGGGTGGATATTTATTCTTTAAAAAAAAATAAAACAGTATTCATTTTTCTTCTGTCTGTTCGATGATCACAACATCGGATGAAGTGTCCCCATCCGGTGATGCTGGGCTGAAGGAATTATTTTGTTGTTGTTGTTGTTCTTCTTCTTCTTCTTGAACTGGTGATGCAGGGCTGAAGGAATTATTTTGTTGATGTTCTTGGACTGAGGACTGCCCATTGGGTGATGTGGGGCTGAAGGAATTATTTTGTTGCTGTTGTTCTTGTTCTTGTTCTTGTTTCTGTTGTTCTTCTTGTTGGTCAACACTCAAACTAATCAACGTCAATATGTGACTCGTTGATGGAAAAGACAAGTCCGTTTGTACGCATGAATCTATACCACCCTGAGTTTTCTCCTTCTTCTTTCTCTCGATTTCTCGATTGATTAATATTCTTGCGCACTGCAGGTTGTTTAGTGCCATATGTTTTCGGAATATAACTTTTCTGCTTGTCCTGTCCTTGTAAGTTCAGGATTCGTTGAACTTTGTACTTTGTTCAACATCTCATCGCCTAATTCTTCCAAATCTGTATCTTCATCACTGGACACATAACGACGTTTTTGCGGGAAACACATTCTAGCCTATGTGTGATGTTTGCCTGGAGTCTGCTTTTGTAAAATTTTCAGCCTGTGCTTTTATACTGTATCTGAAGGACAAATAAGACGGATATCTGCATTCCTTCACGTTTTTTCTGTCTGGTGGTGCAGTTTCAGACGTACACAAAACCATTACTCAAACGGATTTGATTTTAATTGTTTTTTCTTCAAAAATTTAATTAAATAAACTTAAGTTCTTAAAATAAAGCTTATCCACAATTTTTTACACTGAAAGTTTCATAATATTTATTTAAATCAATTTTTATAAGTCTATAATTTAATTATCTTAACGAAATGATATGAACGAAAATTAGACTACTTTATCTGAAGGACAAATAAGTAGGATGTCTACATTCCTTCACGTTTTTTTGTCTGGAGATGCACGTTTCAGACGTACACAAAACCATCACTCAAACGTATTTGATATTAATAGTAATTTCTTCAAAAATTTATCTAAATAAACTAACGTTCCTAAAATAAAGCTTATCCACCCTTTTTTATATTGAAAGTTTCATATTTTTTATTTAATCTGTCTATCTTTTATCTGTCTATCTTTTAATTAACCTAACGAAATGTTATGAACGTAAATTAGGATCACACAAACAAAACATCGTTTGGCCGTGACCTTCACAAAGCATTCACGTTTCAGACCATCTCAAAGCTATTACTCAACTGAACTGATTTTAACAGTTTTTTTTTTCAAAATTGTACATAATTAAACCTAAGTATCTGAAATAAAGTAAATTTATCCACCTTTTTTTACGTTGCATGTTGTATATTTCCATTTTAAATCAACTTTCGGTTGTCTATAATTTAAATAACCTAACGAAATGATGTGGAACGAAAATTATGCTGGTTTAAGTTCGCAACTCCGACTTTGTACAAAACTAGTTAACCTTGTGCGCTATTGCATAAGAGAACTGTTAGCTAGTCAACCTTGAACTTTTTCAGTCTAGCAATTCGTGTTTGGAGACTGGTCACGTTAACACCACAAAACAGACAACAAAAGTCACGATTTCTGAGTAAGCTAGACATAAAAACAACTGAATAATTCATGTAGCGTATCAGGTTGTGTCTCTACAAGGTTGGTTTACCTAGACCAATAAACTTATAGTGTAGGTGTGTTTGTCCTTCAGCTAACGGGATCTAGCCACTCATAGTAGACACATAAATCACCTGCCTGTAGACATTTTTCCTCTCAGCCACCAATGTAAACCTGTTTTGTGGGCGACTTGTTCTCCAATCGCAATTCACGATTTTTCCTTGGTAAACAAGGTAATAATTCACGGATGTCGCTTGGAAAGTCACGTACCAAGATCCACCGAGAGTATAAAAGGCACAGGATTGGCTGTTGGGAAAACACATACTGTAACCGCTGACCAATTGCAGCTTCGAGGGGACAAGGAAAACCAAAAGGTAAGTTATTAGTGGCTAAAGTACATTTGTTGCTTTTAAGTGAAGTAACCAACTACAATTGTTGCTTCACTGCATAGTGGATAGGAATAAAGGGTAAAATACTTCAAAAATAAGTTATAGCTTTAGAAGTAAAGGTTTTTAATATAGATTTTTTTTTTACCCTCTTTTTGGCAAAACACAAACACGCAACCACTCTCAAAACAACGGTAAGGGATATGGATTGTTATGTAGATTTGCCCCTGAAACCGGAAAACTCGGTCAGTTTAGGTGAAAACTTGTTCTGTGTGGTAAACCGTTTTAAAAATTCGTGCTATGCTATGTGCACATTCAATTTTATGGAGAAGGAAAAATTCGTTATTTTCCAAGCAGCAAAGGTGTTGCTATAAAGGCTACGGATTTCACAGCATTCCTTCAAAATTCCAAAGCCTTACAAGCGATCGTCGATACCAGCGACAAGTCAAGAACACTTCATCTCGATCGTAATTTTGCAGTTACCCTGGCAGTGGAAAACAACGTTAAACGCATCGTTTTTATTCGAGAGGGAGATAAAACCACATGCATGTCGCTCTCACTCCATCAGTTTCATACATTGTGTGATGCTGAAGATGAAATTAATCATTACATTTACTTGCAAACCATTGTAAATGATGGCCCAATTACACACGCTGTGTAAATTTAATAACCTTTTGTGTGTTAAAAAATGGATGTAACGAAGTTAATTGTTTGCATATCAAACGCTTTTAATGCCAACTGTTACCATTTTAAAGAAATAAGTTTATTTAGCCAGTCAATACGTTATCACTGGCCCACAATATTACCGACTAACTTTCATGATCTAACAAGTAAAGAAAGATTTAACATTTATTTTTGCACAAAAAATATACACGGTATTCGGTATGAGAATTTTTCATGTGACTATACTCTTGACGAAATATTAACTTGCATAAAAAAGCTTTATTTACAAATGGGTAAACCTATTTTTGCGGTGAAAGGTGACCATAAGTTAAAAGACTTATTGTTAAATCGATGCAACATCAGTAAACTGATTGATTTGAATGATTTCGAATGCGAAAAGCAACTGAAAAAAAGGAGAAAAACGTGACGTGTATCCGTTTTGCGTTATGCATAATCGTGACCAGTGTTCGTTTTACAAAGCGGGACAGTATTTTTGCTGGATGTTGGTGAACTATTGATCACATTGTGTTGTGTTTTCAAGACGTGAAAATGGGCAAGGATATGAGCGCAATTCGACGTGCATTGAAGACAAAGAAATGCAAAGACGTCGATCCGAGCAAAAGTATGTGCTATGCAATCAAGTTCCCATCCGAACATTCACATTGAAAAAGGAAGCATTTACAATACATTAGTGCTATTCAGTGCCGAGTATCAGATAGTTTCGTCGTGCGTTGCGCAGAATTTAAAAGAGGTTTGTGCTTTTGTTCGTTTCAAAACACTTGTAACAGATTATGTCATTCGTGGGCTATGCATTACTGCACTCGCAATTCGCAATGACAAATCTCTGGTTATAAAGACATTGAATTCAAAGTGCAAGCGTGTCAACTGGCTCAAGCATCTCCTGGCGATGGATAATCAAGTGCTCGAGGATTTAACACAGACTGATAAAGCAATCCTACCATTCGAGAGTCTGTTACCAGTATGGATTCAAACTCATGATGAAAAACACTACGAACTCACGGATCCATTTATTCTACGATTCGCTGCATACTTTCCCTATGTAAAAGCATTGTTAGCTAGCAAAGAAACTCATGATTAATTACTTTCTGTTGTATAGGTATTGTTAACAAAGAACTAAATGATTAATATTTTGTATTACTATAGCCTGAATAAACAACTTTTATGAAATGATGAAACATGTTGTGTTTATTTTTGGTGGGGGTGGGGGGATACTACTATAAATAGAGGGATGAGATCAGTTTCAGCATTTATAGAAATGGACGTTTGCCTGAAACACCCTTCCATCTTTTTGTTAGTCAGATCAACTTCTTCAGGAAAAACACACTGGATAAAAAGTTTAATAGAAAATTCACAAAATATTATATTCCCTCCACCCGAAAGAATTGTTTTTTGTTACGCTGAGGAACAACCTATTTATGAAACTTTAAAAATAACTTCGCCAGTTCCAATTACGTTTCATTACGGGCTGAGGGAAGACTTGTACAGTTCATTACAACCTAATACTTTATTACTGATCAATGATTTACTCCAAAGTACAGCTCGTGATTTATTATTGGAAATAGTACACAGAGGCTCGCATCATAGGGGAATAAGTGTAGTAATTGTTGCGCATAATTTATACGATAAACAATAAAGAGCTCTCAGTCTCCAGGCGCATTATTTAATATTAATGAAAACTGTACGAGATTACAAACAAATACAATTTTTAGGCAAACAATTAGGATTTGCGGGGAAAGATTTAGTGAAGGTTTATAAGTCTGCTACAGTCGAGCCCTATTCTTATTTACTTTTGGACTTAAGACCGGAAACACCGAGTATTTTAAGATTTAGGTCTATCATTTTCCAAGACCCATCCATACTATTTGTAAAGAATGAAAACTTATAGAGTTAAAGATTTTCTACCGGTTCTGCATCTACTTACCAGTAAAAGAGTTAAAAAAGACGTCAAGTGCACTTTGTTGAATTGCCCGGAGCTAGTCGATGTTCTATTTCTAGCAACCCTTAATACTTTAAAGGGTCGTGTAAAAATAAGCCCCGGCCAGAAAGCTAAACTACGTCGTTACAAACGTCAGGTGAAATATTTAGCTGCAAGAAATCATAACCGAAAAGCCAAGCAAAAACTTATACAGAAGGATGGTCTTCCGTTCCTAGGTGCATTAATTCCGCTCATTATAGGTGCGATAACGGGATTGCTGAGTGGATAAGGAACCAAAAAATGTTTTTAAAAATGTATCTTTCGTCCCAACCACCAACTACACGGGTCAAGTCACCTTACGTAGCACCCCTTAAGTACATGGAAAACGAAATGAGTCAATTAATGCAAAACGATGGATTGGATGACGACACCAAAATGAAATTGTATAACCAATCTCAATCGATACCTACGTTACGATGACGAATGGGTAGATGAACCGGTGAAAGTTGTGATTAAAGCTCCGACACACCACGCCCCACCCCCAGGGACTCCTAGGGGTTCCCGGGGTTCCCACCCCCACACCGAGGCCAGGGACAACTGGGGTCCCCGCACCGGGGGTCCCACCCACCCCCGCACCGAGAACACCGGGGATGCCCGTCCTTACCCCTCCCATCCCAACACCGAAGGTTCTTTCCACTCCAGTACCGAGAACACCGAGGGTTCCTCCCATCCCCGCGCCGAGAACAACGTTGCAAGTCGCTGCTGCTGCTGCTGCACCACCTACTTACGTTAAACAACCAAAACCGATAGAAGACATAGTGAGTGGTATCATGCCAAAATATAAAAAACGTGTCGAGAGAATTTTACGTAGTGGTAGAGTTCAGTGGGACTCGGAAGGTCGTTTGATACATATGCAAACCGTCGTAGAAGATAGTGACGTAGGCAGGCTTGTGCACGGAGCTCTGACGGAAAGTAAACATCATCGCACCATGATGAAAAAGGAGCCTGGATGGACCTTTATTTCAAAAGTAATAAGAAAAAATTCGGGTAGTCGTTCATTACAACCTGGACAGCCCCTCCAAAAACGTAAAGCAATCTTACAACAACACCAACGAAATGTGAAAAAAAAATGGAACGATATAAAAATGGTGATCAAAGCCCGACTGCGTCACTGATGACCGAAAACTTAGCCGAAATAGAGAAAGAAAAAGAAGAAGAAGAAGGTCGAGCGTTATCTGAAAAGAAAAAGACGAGCTAGACATATCTCTCACTGACATATCTAAACTGTGGAATGACGACTTCTATTGAAATACGATTACAAGAGATATATTTTGACCCAGCTTCACCAGGTGGGCTAGGTGGGGTAGACAGATTGTATAGGGAAGCTAAAAGAAAGGGATTAAAAGTAACGTTAAAACAAATTAAAGATTTTTTATCATCGCAGGAAACCTATACTTTGTTCAAGCCTGTTATTCGACGATTTAAACGAAATCCTATATTAGTTAAAGGAATCAACAAAATATGGAGCGTGGACTTGATGGATGTTCATTCTTTAGCTAGATTTAATGATAATATAAATTTTTTATTAGTAGCCACAGATAATTTTACTAAGAGAGTTCATTTTAACCAGTGAAGAAAAAAGATGCTGTTACAATCGGTAAAGCATTCGAATCTATTTTTAAGGAAACAAAACCAGAATTTATTTTTTCGGATATGGGACTTGAATTCACCTCTAAGCACGTCCAGAACATTTTTAAAAAATACAGCATAAAGCATTTTACTACAAAAGACACTGAGACAAAGGCAGCCATATCTGAAAGATTTTTTAAAACGCTATGACAAAGGATTCACAAATACCTACATTCCCGCAATAGTAACCGTTACATAGATGTACTTCCAGACATTATCAATGCCTATGAATCTTCGTATCATCGATCTATTAAAATGCAACCCATAGATGTCACCAAAAAAAATGAAAATTTGGTTTACCGTAATTTATACGGAAAAGGATTAAAAGTAGGTGATTTGGTTAAATATCCAAACTTAAAGGTATTTTTGAAAAGGGTTATCGTCCAAAGTGGACGGATGAGGAATTTAAAATCAGTGGAGAAAAAAAATACCTATGTATTTAGTAGTCGATTTAGAAAATAAACCAATTTTAGGTAGTTTTTATAAACAAGAATTACAAAAAGTAATTAGCAAACCCGATAGGCTATATAAGGTTGAAAAGATTCTGAAGCAACGCAAACGTGGTGGAAAAATTGAATATCTCATTAAATGGATAGGATACCCGAAGAGTCAAGCCAGTTGGACCAGTGACGTAGTAGATTTGACAACATGAGCGAAGAAATCTGGTTAACGTTGCCTTCTAATAGTAGCATGGATGTATTCCCAAATAATACTTTACAAAATGATACAACTAATTGTCGGAACCGTTACATTTACACGAGAATTACGAGGTAGGCCTGGCACAGATAACCTTTCCTAACAGCTTTAGTGCAGATGCAATAGTTATTTTGCCGGAAGGAAGGGAGGAAGATCAACTACTTTTACAATTTTATAAAATTAACGCAAATAAAAGTATTACGAAGTGCAGAATACTGAACATGAATTGACAGCTACGGAAAGTGGAAAAAGATACGACAGCTTAAAACAATTGGTAGATATAATTAACAAGGAGCTAAGAAAATATAAAGCTGAATTGGCAGCGGAGAGTCCTTTCAAAGGTAGCGTTGATTTGCCTGCTATACTATACAATAAAACGTACAAAAGATACACGATCGCTAATGATGTTACTCGTCAACATTATGTACGACTCGTTGTAAACTGGAGACTGGCACAGAGATTGGTTTCAAATCAGAACAATTTACGTGGAAAGCTAATGTAATTGGAACATACGGTGATCACAACAACACCGGTTAAAGAGATTACCAGCAATTCCATACAGACGTTATACGTGTACAGTGACATTGTAGCTCCACCACAGTTAGTAGGTGATAGCAGATCGCAGCTATTACGTATAGTAAATGTGATGAATGATGCTGGTGACCAAACAAACGTTGAATTTTTTAGAATACATTATCTGCCTTTATTACGTACTTCTTTTCAATATGTAGAAATAGATATACAGGGTGTTTCAAAAAAAAAACGCTACACGTCGATGTCGAATTTTTCTAAGTCCAACAACCATTCCCTGTCGCTATAACCCTTATCCATGACCTCAGAAAAGAAATCATTAAAATTAATCCTTACCTCAGGAAAGAAAGCTTTTATTTGCTTTTCAAATTAGAACGCAAAAGGTAACAAAAGCATGTGACAACCCGGGGGGGGGGGGGGGAAAAATAAAAGCCCAAAATTAGATTTCAAAAGTAAAAAGAAAAAAAACATTTATTTGGCCAAAAAGCAAAATAGCTAAATTAAAAAAAAGCTTTTACAGTATCTGGATACCAAATAAAACCGCAAAAGGAAAAAACGCATGTGGCAACCCTAGTTCATGGGAGGGGAACCAAAACAAACAATAAAAGCCCATAATTAAATTTCAAGTAAGAAGGAAAAAAAACCATTTATTTAGCCAGCAAGCAAAATAGCTAAAATAAAGGCTTTTACGGTATTTGGATTCCAAATAAAAACGCAAAAGGTACAAACGCTTATGCCAACGCTGGTTGGTGGGGGTTGGGGGGAGGAGGTGATCAAAACAACAACATGTGCATTTAGTTTTTAATTTCAAATAGAAAGAAACAATAAAGCATTTATTTGGCCTTCAAATAAAATAGCTAAAATAAATGCATTTACAGTATTTGTGGGGGGGGGATTAAGGCTTAATAGCACGTCGACAGCTTGGTCATTAGCGCTAACCTCAGTCACAGTGCAGTGGTCCGGATTGCCACTGCATCACACATTACAGATATATTATTCAAAGCCCTAATCTAAATCTTGTCATACATCTGTACCTCCTGCAAAAAATGAAAAATACCGGACAGGAGGACAGACTTATTGCCCAATTGACGTGCAATGTCATGCGGAAGACGGAAATGACGACGAATACCATCAAGATGGCGACAATCAACAAGGAAGTGCCGAACCGTAAGTGGCCGTCGACACCAATAACATTCAGGAGGGTCAAACCCCCGCAAAAGGAAACAGTGAGTAAGTCGGGTGTGACCAATGCGCAAACGGGCGAACACTACCTCCTCACAGTGACTGCTGCGACACGCCGAGTGCCATTCCTCGACAGTGCCTTTAATAGCTCGTAATTTATTACCGTCCTGTCTGTCCCACAAGGTTTGCCAGAAAGCGTGTAACCTCAGACGCAGAGCTGGAAAGGCGTCTGAGGGAACAAGGCTGAGATCCCTACCGAGAGGGCCAGAAAGGGCCTCTTTCGCAGCAGAATCAGCTTGCTCATTTCCACCTATCCCAACATGGCCCGGGATCCAGCAGAAAAGCACGGTTTTCTGCTGACCAGGCAAGCGGGAAAGCAAAGCTTGGACACGTTGTGTCAAGGGGTTCCGAGGATTGTAATTCGCCAAGGACTCCAGGGCACTCATGGAATCGCTAAAGATAATGAAATGCGTGCCCTGAAGGTCAAGGATCCATTCCACCGCCAAACCGAAAGCCAAAAGCTCTACAGAAAACACAGAATAGCCTGATGGAAGGCGATGGGCAACCATTACTCCCTTACACACACAAGCACATGCCATGCCAACGTCTGACTTCGACCCATCAGTAAACAGGGGCTGATAACCAGCGTACTGAGAACACAGCCGCCGGAACTCCTGTAAGTACCTTGCTGGTAGAGTGGAACCCTTCGGGAGGGACGCCAGAGCGAAAATGAAACTGCCACTTGGGACAAGCCAAGGGGCAACTGGCATCCCCCAAGCCTTAAGACGCAGGGTATTTCAAAGGCTATTTTCTGACAGGGGTACTGGAGCCTATCGCGGAAATCGCCCTTACCCACCCTGTGTCTACCGACTCGCAAGTCTGGCCCAAAAACTATGGACCAAGCAGGACTGAATTGCACAGCACGCAATCACACAGCATACTGAATGGCAAGCTGTCGCCGACGAATGGCCAAAGGTGGCTTTAAGGCCTCAGCATAGAGGCTTACCACTGGAGACGTTCGAAATGCCCCAGTCACCAGACGCAGGCACTATGATGCACAGTGTTCAACATCTGGAGAGTCGAGTCACTAGCCAAACCATAGACCATGCACACATAATCTAGTTTGCTGAGGACAAGGGCTCGGTAGAGGCGCAGCATGGCAGTGCGATCGGCACCCCATGAAGTGCCCGACAGAACCCGCAAGATGTTAAGCACCCACAAAGCCTTGTCTTTAAGTTGATGCAAGTGTTGAAGCCAAGATAACCTGGAATCGAACACCAGACCCAGGAAACGTGCCTGTGATACAATAGGAATTTGTGCCTGCCCCAAGTACAGGCAAGGATCTGGGTGCAGTGTTCGTTGGCGGCAAAAGTGGACGCAGACAGTCTTGTGCGGAGAAAACCAGAAACCATTACTGACCGCCCAGGTCTGGACTTTCTTAATTGCCAGCTGTAGCTGCCGCTCGCAGGTCTGCATGCGAGCTGCCCGAAAGCGCAGGCCGAAGTCATCGACAAACAATGACTGGGGAACAGCAGCTTGCTGAGCAATGGGGTTGATCCCTATAGCAAACAAGATGACACTAAGAACACCTCCTTGAGGCACACCATTCTCCAAGATAAACGGGTGGAAAAGAGTCGCCCTGACACGAACGCGAAAAGAACGGCCTGAGAGGAAAGCGGAAAGGAACTGTGGCATCCGTCCCCTCAAGCCTTACAGTATTTGGATTTCAAATAATTCGCAAAAGGAACGTATCCACGCCTTAAACAAAGATGATCCCAATCGACAGATTCAGTTCTATGAGGAATTCTTTGATTTCAAATAATAATAAAGCAAAAGAAAAAGCGCATGTGGAACCGGGTGGGGGGGAGGGGGAGGATGAGGACTTTGCCATGGTCCCCCGTCCCATTGCCGGGCCAGATAAGCTAACCTCTAGAAGGCTGACGCTTGACATTTTGTTTCAAACCAGTTATAACGTAAGTTAAGTCCATCATTAATGATGTTCCAGGTGATGAATCGAAGGTGCTCGAACTATCATCCTCGAGCAACGATACACTCACCACATCTGAGTATATTCTCCTGCCTAAGTCAGGTGTAAATGTCTCAAATGCAGCAGTAATGAGAACCTGCAGTGTTGCAATATCCTGGGCTAGTACACCAAATCCCGTACTATTCCCCACACACTTAAAATCCATAGGCGTCAGATCGCACAAATGTGCGGGCAATTCCATCGCACCTCTTCTACCAATCCTGTTGTTAAGAAATTGGTCATCAAGAAGGTCTCACACCTGTGTTGCATAGTGTGGTGATGCACCATCTTGTTGGAAAATAATATCTGTGGGACACTTTTCCCGTACAGCTGGCTGAATCCTGTCTTCTAGCAGCTGACAATATACTGCACCGTTGATTGCTCCATCAATGAAGAATGGTCCAATGACCCCAACCCCCAGCCCATATACCTTCCCAAACATTGATGCCAGGTGACGGCGTGAATGCCGCCATAGTGACGTGTGGGTTGTCATCACTGTAAAATACGCAGTTGTGACGCTTAACTCTGCCATTGGATGAAACTTGGCTTCATCGGAGTATAATATTGTTATGGAAATAAGTACATAAATTAATAAATTATTATATTAATTATGATATTAATTAAGTTATAAATAAAGTCATATTTAAGGCAGTTATTAATTATTGACATTTAAACACATATGGAATGATTTAATAGATGGAAATAATTATGGGCATAAATATAGCTTAAATATTAAAAGCATAAACAAAACGTGGAGTGAAAGAAAGTATTGCAATTCTTAAATAAGGAAGCTTGAAAGCATTCAGGTAAATGGTTGACACACTCTAAATTATCAGAAGTATTGACATATAAGGAAAATTCATAAGAAGCAGGAGTTTAGCTTCAGTTTGCAGTATCAGCATTCAGTTAGTCAAATTACCAGAACGAACAATTAATTTGCCTAAACGGGAAGAGTTCTAGAGAACTCAAGACATATTTGGATGGTTGTATTTCGAAACACGAATTCGGAGAATTAGAACAGAGCAAAAGACACAAAAAGAGACGAGACGATCTCTCTCTTGTGCGGCAGTTTCGAGCGAGTAAGGTTCTCCTTCCGTTGGTCCGATCAGCTGTGTTCAAGGTTGTTGGGTGGCGAGCGACTTGGCTTCTCTGCAAGACGCGAGCCGGACTTGTAGCAGATGAGTATAATCAAAGTGTATTGATTGTTTATTATAATTAGGCAAGCAGGAATCAGGGTGATTATTTATTAATAGGATTGTAACTTGTTTAAATACCGTTTGGCCATTAATCAAATAACATAGGTGTCGATTGAGTTTAAGGTTAGAGTGTGGGAACTCTAGGTTTAGGTGTCAACCTTTTATCGGTGTCTAACTAAAATACTCAGCAAGTAGTTGGTTGTGTGGTTCAGTGCAGACCGTTTAACTATTTGTTGTAGTGGTTTATTCTAAACAGTAAAGAAGGAGGTTAGCTGTCTATGGTTGTTGTGTGATTTATTATACATTTATTGACACAGTGTAAACAAATACATCCGGACATATATTATTATGGCTTATATTGCAGTATTGCTGGAATATTAAACCATAACAGTGGTATCGAAGTAAGCCACGCCTAACGTGAAAAGTTTAGAAATTTTTTCGAGTAGTATTGATTTATTAGCCTAGGCTGTAAAAAGAAAATTTGGCGAGTGGAAATTTAATTTGCTGGTGATTTAGTGGGACTGCCAGTGGATTTTGTGCGGATTTTAGTAGCTTTTGCAGTGTATTTTAAAAGGAAGTTGTGAGTCTTGATTCCTGGTTGCAGCTGATTGTTTGTGTTGAATTGGAATTGATTTAGGCTAGATTGTGTTGAATTATTTGTTGACATTGGGGAATGTTAGGGAGTGTTGTATACTAATTGGGAAAAATCGATTGGTGTTGGTTATAAGTGGATTGCCGGCTGGGAAATTGTGGCGATTAGTGGTAAAAATGTGACACGGTAGGTAGAAATTTTTGAGGGAAAGTGCAGTGTTGTGTTGGAATAATTGGTGCGTTGGTGGAAATTATTTACGACGGAGAGTTATTATCGTTGATTGGGAGTTAAAGTGGGCCAACAAATTTTATTTTTTTAATTTTGGGTCAAATTTTAATACTTTCGGATCTTTCATGATGCCTAGAGCAAGAGGTAAAACTACTCAAGGGGCTGTTAAACGTTCATCGAGGGAAAGGATAATAACCAAGCCTTTAAACAGGGATGATTTCGTGAATATAAGCCAAATTTCAACCAGCACCCCTAGTCCCCTATGTTTCCGGGGGATAGGGAACAAAGTGCGGAGTCGGATTCGGATGGTATGGATGTGGGCGACGGAGTACGGGACGGCAGCTCTCCTCCTAATTTGAGGAGAACGCTGTCTCGTTCGCCGGTTCGTAGCGAAACCAGCAGTAATGCGGATAGGGGTAGACAGAGAGTTAGAGGGCCAACTGCCCCGAGAGGTTCAATTCGAGGCAGGGGTGATCTGTCACGTACTACAAATAGAAATAAATCGTACCAGACTAGTGGTGGGATTGATGAGAATGCTATGGAACAAATTTTGGGGCGAACTCTCTCTTCTTGCATGCGGGTTGCGGACGATAGGCATAATGCTTCGTCGCAAATGATTTCGGACGCAGTTCAGTGTTTAGCGGCAAATAGAAACTCGGGAGATAAGAGACTTTGGGAGGAAGTAAGGGCAGCTAAACGAGCAGTGCTTCCGTTTTGCGGGGATGATACTTTAGATGTTTTTACTTTTTCTTTAATGGTGGAGAATTTGCGGGTTTTAGACCCAAATCTTAAGGACTCTGAACTTATTGCGGTAGCATGTAGTAAGTGTACAGGACAGGTGACTAAATATTTAGCAATGAATCCACACATTGCGAATTCAGATAACTGGGATGGTTTTAAAGAGATTTTAGTGGTTCGTTTTGGGTGTGCGGGGGAAGGAATAACCCTAAATAATTTTTTCGGGACGCCAATGAAGATTGGGGAGTCAATAGAGTAATTTTCGACTCGACTAGAGGCCATGGCAGCTGTAGTTTGGCGAATTAAACCGGGGGATGATGCAGGGGACAGGAGGCATAAATTAAGGTGTAAAGACGAGGGTTTGCGTAGTGTGTTTCACCATGCACTTCCTCCGGAGTTGGAAGTTCATATTTCATCTAGGAAACCAGGACGTTTAGAGAAATGTATAATGAGGCGATTTGGAAGCGTTCGGTTTTGGAAGGGTTTACAGGGGATAAACTAAAATCTGTAAAAAAGAGGGAATCTCAGACTACTGGTGGAAATCAGAAGCCAGATTTGAGGGTAAATAACTTGGCTATAGGCACCCTGGTAGATAAAATAGAAAAGCTAGAAAAGAATGTAAACAGACTCTCTTCCGTGAAAGTAGGGGTTAACGATGTCAGAATAAATGCAGTTAATTCAAGTCAAGGGGATGGTCGTGCTTGCTATAAATGTTTGGGAATTGGACATTTAAAGAGGAATTGCCGCACTAAACCGGAAAATTTAGCAAAGGTTAGACAGAGGAATCAGGCGAGAAATGGTAATGGGAATCAATCGTCGGGTCATAGTGGCAACAATTTTAGAGGTAACAGAGGTGGCTACAGGGGTAGAGGTAATTTTAGAGGTGGACGTGGAAATAAATCCAACGGAAATTATGGTAACGATGGTTACAGGGACAATTCACAGTTTAACGGGGGATATAAACAAAGTTATGGGAACAACAATAATGGTGGTGGCAATACTGGTGGTGGTCAGAGACAAAATCAAAATAATAATGGCAACCAGCAGTATCGCTACCAACAGCAACAGCAAAATTCTGGGCAAAATTACAATAATGGATTTCAGAAAAATCAGGTATCGGCAGTGCAGTTAAGTGGAAATAATTGGGAAAATTATCAGGGGGATGATCAGTCAAAAAACGGGTTGATATCCTAGATAGCGGGAATCTAGGGCTACAGAGCAAGCAGCAAGAAGATTTAAATCATTCATGTGAGATAAATGTCAGTGCTGTTCAGGCCGAAATTCCTGCCAAATCATCAATCAGTGGAAAGAAACTGGACTCGATTGGATTAAATTGTGTGCGAGTATTTTCATGTGTACAGGCGGATGCATTATTCACAAAATTGTATTCGGATGTCGATTAGCATCAACATAAGCTATTTCTGCCAGATAGAACGCTAGCACTACCACGTTTGGCTTCTTATTTTGGTAAAATTCCGTCTAGATATGTTGCAGCTTCTCTGGAAAATAATTTGGCATTAACAAGTGAAATTGCTGCAGCATTAAAAACAGTTAATGATAAGTATGACTTAAGCTGTGATTCAGTAGTTATAACTTTATTTGAGGATGGTATTGACTCGACTGCTTTTCATACGGAATTAAACAGCATTGATACGAATAAACCTGTGGTTTTGGCACTTTTGGGCAAAAAGCGTTCTGTGCAGTTTAAACATACAAGCGAATCATTTTTCAAAACCGACGTAGAAATTGAAGCAGGCAAATCAGTTGGTCTTTCGGCATTAACTCAGAGAAACTGGAAAATTAGGATTCCAACAATTGAAGGTGTGGATGAACCAACAATTTGTTTAACGTTTTGGGACAGTAAGTGCGAGGGAAGACCCGCTGTACCCATAGTCAAAAATAAATGGATAAACGAGGACGGCGATCTGCTCGCGAGCGCTCAGGCAAAACCTGGCTCGCGATGGTACTGCGAGCGGAATCTAGTGACAGAGATTGCAACTAGAAACGAAAAGGAAATCTTTACTGACCTTGAAAGCGGAGTGGAGTACATCACGATCTCTGATGAGAATGTTTCGGTGCTTAGCACACAAGCACAACAAGAAGTTCCGTTTTCTAGGCCACATTTAGTATTTGAAATAGGAAATAAACCACGAACGTCACTTTTAGACACTGGTTCGTCACTAACGCTGATTTATGATTCGGTGGCGAAGGAATTGATGGCAGACAGTAGCGTTCATTGGCAATTAATTACTATGGAATCCCCAGTAAATTTAATTGGGGTGGGCCAAAAGAAGGTGAAAACGGAACAGAAAATTGTGACTAATATTTCAAAATGTGATTTTTTAGTGGAACAAGAATTTATTATAGTACCGGATGAAACTTTTGGGGACATTCCAGTCTTAATTGGGTTTGATTTCGTGTCAAATAAAGACGTAGCTGCATCTTTAAATTATGCCGATAATGTTTTAAAGATAGGTGTGTTGGAATTTCAGCTAGCAT
>JAHWFP010028022.1:0-10338 GCA_023313725.1 Lithobius niger
GGAAATGTTTTGATGCCTACTTGCTTCCAATGACTTTAACCACATATAATTTCTCTGTGATTTCTCATTAGTGCTGTAAACTTGTTTTAACAGTCGTTGGTAATATTTTCGAAATATTCAGGCAGGTCAGAATTTTGGATTATTTCAGTTTCTGGTTCAACTCCTATTGCAGCTTTTCTATAGGAAATCCTATAGGAGAGGATAAAGCAGTTGAAATCTTTCAATGGTTACCACGGCTTTCTCACATGTCAAAGGCTCTAGGTTTAATTCTTGCCGTAGCCCATCTCTGCATTCATGAAGAGACGGCCCAGAAAATACACTCGTGCTCTGTTGCTTATGCCATGCAAAAAAAAAACCATAGGTCTTTACACGCAGAATTGTACCTCTCATTCCCGAGATAACCTTATCAGTTGAAATGAACGTTAATTGGATTATTTCCAATTCCTTTCATAAAGTGTTATCGTAAACTTTCAGAAAAATGAATACCAAGTATGCAGAGTACACTATGATGGTCCAAGCAACATGACATGTTATCTGATTGCCTCCTACCAACAGAATAATTGGGCTCCCGTACAAACACACGTCTACTCGCCAATGAAAGGATTCAAGTTGAGAATTGGTATATCCCATGTAAGTATATATATTTATGTTAAAATCAGTTTGCTCAAGTGTATCAACAAACTCAGTCAGATAAAATTCACCATGTAGCATATGAAGTAGCAAACAGAAAAACTTGCAGGCAAAGGTGGAATTACATGCGTTGATACTAAAAGCAATGCACATAAAGCCGTAGTCTTAAAAACTATGTCGATGGCTTTTGTAGGCCTTGTTTCACCTCATCTTGACAACTTACAAAAGGAAATCATACAAATTATAGTTCACAATCAAAGTTAAATATACGGTTTTTAACTAAGAAGATTGATTAGTGCTTCGTTCTAAGAGTTTGGATAGGTTCTGCTTGAAACTACAATAGTTAACCCCTTGCCCTTAAAAGAAATTAAACAACAATTACCCCATCATCTCATGTTTAGTCCTGTCTATTGTCTTTAACGTGATTGTTTACCAGCACTTCGGACAGATAACCAGGAGTGGTTAACGCTCGTTAAACCCTTTGAAACCCTTTGAAGACATTGAAGGAAGCTATTAAGAAATTAGAGTGCAGCAACAAAACAGTCGCTACTTGAACAGCTTTATTGATACACGTGTTAAATATGTGTTATTATCTGCAGTACCATTGTATGCACCTGTATCGAGACGTATGAAGACAACTAAACACACAACCAGCAACAGTCCAGCATCGTGCATCAGCATCAATTGTAACACTATCAAACACGAACCAGGAAGGTGCAAGCATGAGCAAATGAATCGTGGCTTGGTACACGGTATAACAGCGAGTATTGCTCTATACGACTCTTAGTAAAGATGGCTGTTAATGTATCGTTGGAAATAACACAAGATAAGAAAAATGAGATAAAGACAACGAAGATCCCGGAAACACAATAGCCCGTTGAACTAACAACAAACATGTGACCAGTGTAAGCCACACCTGGTTCGTTTTTCACGCTGTAACAATCGTTGCTGGTGCACAATACTGGCACATTGCTTGTCGGTGAGTCTTTTTCTAGTTTTCAGTATAATTATCTAATTATTGTGCGTACAACGCTGTTTTGGGTTTAAAATTCTTGCACTAAAAATCTAATCTCATTTACCGGTTATGTCTTTAAAAGCTTAACAAACAATAAACAATAAAATTTTACTGTTAACAGTTTTGCATTTGGTGGATTCGATTGGTTAGACGCACGGAAAATATCTACGTTTTAAAAATATATGCTTCATCACTCGCCCTACTAAGGGAGAGGATGCGTGGGTTTAGCGTGCTTATGAGCTAGTGATTTCCATGCATTCTAAATTTTCAAAATATAAACACACGCTTTTTACAGCACAACATACAAGTTTTTTTATGTTATAGAACTAAAAATGTGTATTTTTTAATTGCCTGAGTTCGCCTACATTTTTCAATTTATTCGACCCATTTCATTCAGTCAGAAGAAGTATTTAAGCCACATTATAATTTCATTCGTAGCACCCACCGGTTGTCATAGAGACTCAAGTTTTGTTGTTTAAACATCTTTAGTTTTGTTAAGCAGAAATATGGATACTGTTTAGTCACGACCAGAATCATGTACGCAGTTGTACGGAATAAGTTCTGCCGTATATGAAGACAGGCTAAGGGAAGCTTTTTAACAGGGGTCTTGCTCTAACCGACTCTATTAAGTATTGATGAAACATTAGGGATCCATAAGAAAATGGTCTGTTACCCCAAGTAAAAGTGTTAAAGACAAGTGGTGATGTGAGCCATAATCTTATTTGCCGTCTTTGCAGCTGCCACCTGTGGCAGAAGTAATAAAAAAAGGAAACGTGACCGAATTTCGTGGTTATGCCGTACATTTCACTAACCTTATGTCACAGTATTTAGGATTCAGGTAAGTTGTTATGAGTTTCTTCAAATTTCCTGCAGCCAAATCTAGTGAAAAACGGGAAGGTACATGTGACTCAGATATGAGATTAAACACAATTTAAAACTGAGCGAATTTTGCAGTTGCTACGCCCACTGTATACATATCGACTATAATGTTGGGAAACGACACCCACGCTCTTTTTCTTAACCACCCCCTGCCTAATGTGCTCCTTCCATTGTACATTACTTACATTAATTTACACTACACTTGTGTCCTTTGCAGTAACCTAATCCTTTACAGTAACCAATTAAATAATCTTAACTACATTTACATTAAAATCAATTAGCTTTTATTAGGCTGTTGTGTTGTTGTGCCTCAGAATGACAGGCACACCTTTGTTGTGACATTTATATGGTTGTTCTCTGTTCTTTAAATCATGTTGTTACTGGCATTTCCTTCCTGGTTCTTAATTATTCTTGCGAGCAGGCCTCAAAGATATGGCCTTGTGACTTTATTGGGTTATGAAGTAAGCCTTGTTATACCAGGACAACTGTGTGTGAATGCCAGACATTTCACCACTGCCCTAACTATGTACCTGAACTTTCATGTTAAGCCTAGCTAACTATTACTATTAGGCTAGTGAATATATCAAAGCCGAGGAGGTCGCCTCAATACACACCTTATCACCAATTCCAGGCTTATTTCCCCGTGTTGAACTGCCCTCACGCTCATGATCTCGGTTGTTTTTTTCTATTTTCTATGACCTGGGAGTCTAGTATGACTTGGGGTTGGTAGAGGCCCGTGGTGAACCGTAACCACGCTCAACTACTGGAGCAACCTAATCTTCCAACATATAACGCTTTCCATCCAGGAAATCTTTTATCCCTGGCATGATTTTATCCCTGGCTTGATGGGGAAACCAAATCAACATTATGAGAAACCACTGCAGCCATGCGGGAAACCATTTTGTGTGCATTGAGCTCTCAGAGAATAATTGGGCAGTAGTTTTTTGAAGACGGGCAAAATGTATTGAAGGGAACTCAATTTGAGCATACACGTACCTCATCGAATCAAAATCAAAGTTATGTCAACAAAATTTGAACTTTTCTTAACACATTTGACTTCTCAGAACGTGAAAATATCAATTAATAAAATATTTATAATTTTTCTTTACCGTCTACATTTTTATTGACCACCCTGTACTTTAATTATTTAAAACCACTCCATCCCGTCCCTTGCTTCTAATGTTACAAGACCAACAGGTTACGATACATTTGTTACATTCATTTAAAATATACAGTATTTAAAGTATACAATTTCTTGCAGTTAAGAGTCTTGACGGCCTTCCTTTCGAAATACCTTGTGTGTCTTTGTTGTGTAACCTAGCAACGCTCTTCATTATGTACTGGTGGGCTACCATTAGCGACCACTTGGCTGCACAGTTGGGCCTAACACCCAATCACGTAACGTAGCAACAAATTCGGAGCACCGTTTTGTAATTTATTGCACTCCACTGCAGTACTTATTTAAACTTTTTATGTTTTCTCGCAATCACTATAACGTCAATATATGTACTGGTATATTATTTCTCATTGTCCGCGTCCAGCTATTGACAGCTCTGACAGAAATTAAACAGTTTACGCAATCTATACCAACTATCAATTAACAGAGTTAGTGATCTTGTTGACATTCATATTAATATACCTTTCTTGTAAAATAGCTATGAATACGTAATCGATGAAAGCAGGTCTTTTGGAGCTCGTATTAATGGCAGTTGGATCGGACTTGTTGGCTTGATACATAGAAAGGTAAGAATATAACGCATTTGAAATCCCCATGAAGGTCTACTGTTACAATCATGTTTGTAATCTAAAATCCGATAGTTTTGTGTGTTATCGTTCGTAATAAACAGTGAAATACAACTGAGCCAACGTTGCGAATAGTTGAGGATGCCAAGTGAGCAGCAAAATGACGAAAAAACTCACATATCATCACGATTCCCAAAATTGAACCCACGTCTTTAAATTGGCTATCTAATCCACTATACCACTGAGCTAATTCAATACTGCCAAGATTTAACATCAATACGCAAATGACACCAGGAGGTTGTTTGGGTTCCACCTTCCCAACCTTAGACAAACATACACTTAAGTAACACAAACTAAAAAAAAACTAAATTAGCTATAAATATTACTAACACACGAAGATACACAATGGAGTTAACACTGTGACGGAAACGTTCTCTTGTCATAACGTTTCCGAGAATTGAACCATGGTCTTTGAATTGACCATCCAATGCATTCTTCCACAACGTTAACTCGACACTGTCAAGATTCAACATCAATATACATCCAACACCAAGGAGCTACTTTGGTGCCAGTTGGCCAACCCTGGACAAACATGTGCTTAACTTCCAAGCTAAAAAAAAACTAAATTAACTGTAAATCTTGGTAGTATACCAAGAAACACAATAGAGTTAACAGTGTGAACAAGTAAGTACGATAGTGAGCAACAACACTGGCGAAAAAATTCACGTGCTATGATTCTGGGGATTAAATTCTAGTTCATTGTATTGGGCCTGAAATGTTAACTCCACACTATTAGATCGCTAATAACTTGCCGTATGAAATAACGTCGGTATATCTAGGTGATGATTGAATTTAATGCCTCCAACCATAGAGAAATATGAACTTGTTAAAACCAGATTACTAATTGCATTGGGCCTCTGATGCATTAGACCGATGTTAACTCGATACTATCAAAGTCACTGCCAACTTGCCATATTAACTCACTTGTCATGCTTAGCTATTCACAGTGATGACTTGCTTAGTTATATACTGACATTCATTTCTGCAGCATGTCAGCACCGATATTGTTAGCAATGTGTTAGAATAATGGTTTAATGCAATTGAGGCCCAATACAAAGAGCCTGGTTTAATTAATGGACCCAGGATGGGGGGACTGAGGAGCGAAATTTCGGGGGGGGGGGATGATATTAGGAACTTTTACGGCATTGCTGTTTCAGACAACATCCTTTTTATTATCCTTAGCTCTTCACAATATTGGTCCTACAGGGCATGGTTCTCCATTTTTTACTAACACTTGCAGTAATTTCGTTTCTTTAATCTTGTGGTAACTAAGTGTATGTTTGTACAGGGTTGGAGGTCAGGTTTAATTCCTACGGCAAGTCGGGATAATTATCTTGAAAAACTACTTTTCACGCTATCGACATAATTCACCTATCTGTCGATTCCTTTCGTCATTGCGGTTCAGAAAATCGTAACAAAAACCTGTGCAAACAATTATTTATTTTTGAAAAGAATTATATGAAAATGTTAAAACGCTACTTACCGTCATGGTTAGGCCGATGCCATAGTTCGAGATGAGAGGGCGACCAGAACGTTAGTAAACGGAAATTATCTCTACCTGGAATAACCTTCCGCAAGGGCACGCAGCGTCTTTTCAGTTTAGGTTGACACATTTTTGGTTGAGGTTTTTGATGTTATATGTTTAGCCACAGAGAGTGTGGTAGCATGAGCGAGGCATATAATTTGGGCGAAAAAATGACCATCATTTTTGCGAACAGCGACCTTGATTTACCCTAATTTGCGGATTTTGCAGAAAAAAAAACAAAACAAATATATTTTTTAAATGATGGTAATTTTTTTTCCAAATTACGTGCTCGCTTGCGCTACCGTGCTCGCTGCGGCTAAACGTATAATATCACAACCTACAACCAAAAACTTGTCAACCTAAACCGAAGAAGCGAGAGACAATTTCCGTTTACTAATGTTCTGGTCGAATCAGATTTTTTTTTTGCACTCTCATCTTGCACTATGTTGGTGGCTTCACTATGGCGTGAGCAGTGTTTTAACATGTTTAAATAATTCTTTTTTTAGCAAAAATACGCGTGTGTGTAGGTTTCTGAACCGTAACGACGAAAGGAATCGACAGGTAGATGAATTAGGCCGACAGCATGAAAAATAGTTTTTTCTAGACAATTACTGAAGTTACCAGCACCCTTTCTAGTTTCGTTTGGCAAAGTGGTCTAGTAGATTGGATGCCCAGCCAAAATATCTAGATGTAATCCCCAGACTCATTGCGACACGAGAATTTCTTTTCGTCATTATTGCTGCTGATTTTCCAATCTTAGTTGTTGAATGTGTTGGCTCTAGTTTTTCTTCGTTTATTTATTAATAATTACAGATAATTTCGTTCCATGACGGAAATGTTTCACTCGGCAAAATAGAAATTTTGTACTTGGTTTTATTTGAGTTAAACCAGTAATAGGATTTTCTACTTAAAACTGAGATCAAGCATTTTATCAAGCTATCATTTGTCCTGTTGTTCGGTGTGACGTTTCTATCTTGTGGGACTCCTACAGTATAATGACACATCTGAGTGACAGAGAGTTGTCTGAAATTTATTGGTTGTTTTTATCGTTTTTTCAGTATTTGCTCTACAAAATTTTTTTTTATTGTTGGCAGCACATAGTTGCCAGTCTTGCTTCTAATCAATTTCGTTACGTCATTCATAAACGAAAGATATAAAAAAATACATTTCTTCAAAATTGAGGAGTTCCCCAGAAAAAGGGCACTAATGAAAAATACCTGTTTTGAGAAAAGTGCAAAAAATTGAGAACGTGTATTTTACGCTTAATCTTTGATAGTTAGCGTTTTTTGATGGGATAATACATATTTTTAATACATATTTAATACATATTAATACATATTTTTAATACATATTTTTGTGGCAGACATGTTCAAGAAAATAGGAATATAGGAAATTAGTGGAAAAATCGTCAGTGGCACTGGCGGCAGCCATGTTGAATAGCAGCGCCTTCTCGCAGCGACATCCGGCGTTAAATTAAAACATCACTTGCAAAGCACTTCTGTAGGTCGACTTCTTATCATTTGTGCCCTTATTCCATAGACTGAGAGGTGCTCTATCAGATTTTTTAGGAGGCGAAAAAGGGCATAAGTGACTTCATTCCTTTTTCCAGGGAACTCCTCAATTAGCCTTTGAAACACAAAATCAATATACATTAATTTATATTTAAAGTTCCTAATTGCATAATGCGAGTAATTTGTAATTCAGTAAGCAAATAAAATAATCAAGGCTTATAGTTTTCGTAGTAACACTTTCAAGCTTCAATTTAAATTTTCAAGACAAAATATGACGTTGGGCAACATTACACAGACCCGTGTTGGAACTAAACCTCGACATGGTGAAAAATTTTTAATTTTAATTTTAATACTATTTTTTTCAGGAGGTCGACTTCTCAGGAGTTCATTTGTCCCTAACACTAGAAAGAATGACGGTTGCGGATTACACTCCATTTGTAAAAATAGTGCCAGCAATTGCTGTCATTCGCAAACCTCAGTCCGCATCAAATACATTTGAACCCATGACGTATGTACGCCCGTTTCCTCAATTAGTTTGGATGACGTCATTGCTCACGTGCATCGTTGTATTTCTGTGCCTGCTGCTAACTTCTAAAGTAGGAAAAACTGCTCGTCTTACTAGTGAAAATTCTTCATGGGAATACATGCTATGGTCTACTATCTATGTGGTATGCCAAACAGGTATCGTATGTTTGCTTCATTTTTTTAACTCCCTGCAACGAGTTAATTACTGAGTACATAGTATCGGCACTCAAATGAGTATAAAACCCCTGCTGCATTTTTATTGGGTGGGGTGGGGGAGTTTCAGGCTTAATGGCGCAGCATCGACAGCTAGGTCGTTAGCAACATCCCCATTCATAGTGCAGTGGTCCATGTTGACACTGAGCCACACATTACTTTAGGCGTTGAGGTTAGCTTTTTAGGTTTTAAATTACAGTATCTATCAGAAAAATTACAAATTCTTCTTCTTCAGATACTAAACATCTGCAATCACGATTGATTCTTATTGCTAAATAAATAGTATGTTTAATGAAGAACAGAACACAAGGAATAATTTATTCTGAAATTTTCAGTTTTTATGCAAACGGTTTTCCCCTAAAATTAATGCTCTGTACTCGTACTGCCAATATTAAAAAAAAACTCGTAACAATGTAAGTGTTTACTTGATTGTTACTATTTCCACACTATTTCCACACTATTCCACACTATTTCTTTTTTGTTACACGAATCCTACTTCTAGCCATTAAACAACAATTGTAGTGAATTGAGGAAAGGTTCACGCACGTTGCCTTGGCTTGCAAACAATGCAGGCCAAAGGCAAATGATAAGGAAAAAGCTGGTTGCCAAGTTAACTTTTGAAAGAGTTAGAATTTTTTTGGTGTTCGTTCGAAAACAACCTAGAATAATTCATACTATTTCTTGGAGTCATCTATTATAAACAACTGAGTGCTGAATAATTATGAATAATGAACACTGAATCGGTTCCAGAACAAATAGTAGCCTAATTTGATTTGAAGCTGTCAAATCAAATTGACTATTGTGGATTTAATTTTTTGTGTGTATTTTTCTTTATCTAGGTTGTGAAATTATGACTAAATGTCTAGCCACACAAGGACTTTATATACCTTCGGCCACACTCTCTGAAAAAAGTTTTATTACTAAAAAATAAATTGAACATAATGGGGTAACAAAGTACATCTTCGAAATAAAAGTAATAAGTCCTGATGCTTATTCAGTGAACTAGACCCGACATAGAATGGCAAAATTCCCATAAAGAAACTATAATTTATACTAAAATGTTCACTCCCTGATTGAGTAAAGGCCCACAAACAGCAAAATGAAGACAAGGAATTACATTTTTGGCAAATTACTGCATGACTTGGTCACAATACAAAAACCATAAACAATTAAAAATAGCAGGTGAAGCCAGAGGTGGGTTTGTTCATATCCGCCATCTTGGAATGACGTCTTTCACCATGACTTCCTTGTTTTCATTTTGCTGTTTGTGGGCTTTTACTCTATCAGGAAGTGAATATTTTAGTATTGCTACCTTCGTCGTCTGCAAAGTAAACTTGTTGGAAACCATAATTAACGTGGCATATGGATATATAGCCAAGGCCTCTTAAGAGATACGTGTGACTTAGTAAATATTTTTATTCTTCCGTATGAGCTTTCTAAATATTACCGAGCAACATAATAATAATAAAGCTATGCTCATTCTGAATAAATGTGGTAACTGGTATTTATTTTTCCAGGCTTAAATGAAGTACCGTGGAATCGGTCCAGCCAAATCATTCTTGCAACGCTTTTGTTCTTTGTTCTAATAGTAAGCAGAAGTTATCAGACATTTTTAACAGCATCGCTGACCATACAGAAAACCCATAACATTTATGATTCAATTGAAGAACTGTTGGATGACGGTGTATACCGCGTGTCAATTGTGAGGTCTTTATCATTGTGTGAAGCATTAAAGGTTTGTATCAAGTCACGTAACTAATCATATCAGGTATTATTTATCAATAAATACTATTTGACTTCAATGTCGGTTGTTTTATTAACAGAACTCTAGGTCTGGAACTCTAGCAAGATTATGGAAAAAAATAAGTGAAAACAATGATTTTGTTCCATCCTTCAAAGATGGCTTCGAGCAAGTATTAACAAAGAAATATGTCCACTTTGTGTCCTTCAATTTAGCAGAGGAGTTTCTAGTGTCAAACTGCGCTGTTACGTTCCTCAAAGAGAGCTTTCTAAAAGATGGAATACATATTGGATTACAGAAGAATTCACAGTACAGAGAAGCAGTAAAGTTAAAGTAAGTGGTACAAAAATATCAACAAGTGTTTTTTTTTATTTATTCAGTATTTCTGCTTGATCCATGAGTTGTAGAGTTGTTGATTTAAAGTAATCAGTTAACTGTTACCTGTGAATATAAAAAAAAACTAAAAACTATTTACAATTTCTAAAACAAAATGAAA